>VCJE01002965.1:45716-57216 GCA_024140265.1 Backusella liffmaniae | reverse complement strand
CCTTATTCTTACTGTTAATATTAAAATCTAGATCTCCCTTGACCCACTTTTTTCTCATCAACCTCTTCTCAATAATTATTCTCCCTTTTCTCATTAATTTGAAAATTTTTCTCAATTTCTTGAAAAAGACAGTAACAGAACCGCAGCAAACTCTATACAGTACGAACCCTGTTTAAGAGTAACTTTTTTTCAGCACTTTATACTCTTATTTAGAATTTTAGTCTCGAAATAAGGCTAAATACTTCCATTTTGTTCTATTTTTTTTCCATTTTTTCCTAAAAAAAACTCTTATTCAGAGCTTAGCCTTAAATTTGGTCACTCTTAAACCGGGAGCGTACTGTAATCAATCTCAAATATGATTATAGCTACATAGTACGAATAAAGCGACGTATTTGGGAGAAGTACCTTGATAAAAGCATATCGCCCTCCTTTACTTTGGAACCTGCAACTGGAACAGATGTGATTATTGCCCATATTAAAAATATACCGATAAGTCACCAGATCAGCAAGAAGAATTATGTTGATTACTGAACAACAATCGCTCCTCTCGCTAAAACGGATGACGTGCTCAAAGTCTTTCGCATTTATGGTCACTTGTAAGATATTTATCATTACAATCATATATGTGTAATATCTGGGAACCTATTATTGATATTGTATTGACAGGCTCCCAAGTTATATTAGCAAGGTAAGTAATGTTGCTGATAATTATTATTTTAATTCATACTGAGGTATTTTAATTTTGAAGTGGGTAAAAGTGATACATATGCTTCCTGTCGACATTAAAAATCTAAGCCAAAGATCACTTTGCATTTATTGGGCATATCTGAGGCGTTTACGAAATATATTTACTATCTATACTCAGAGTAGGCAAGTGGCATCATCAACCTGAAACTATAATGGATGTATGGTTTCCATCTTTGATAATGTGTTATAAAATAGAATTTAATAAACACGTAAAATATCTAAATAAGGTATGTTTATATAATCGCGTTAAAGTTGTCAGGAGTTATTGTATATCTCTTAAAATACACAAAAAACACATTCACAGCACTATTGGATTGAGTTGTAATCTTAATAGCCCCCTCTTTTTTTTAAAAAAAAAAAATCTTGTCAGAACTTACGGTAATATAACGTTAAATGATCAATGAAGCCCTGGAAATGCACTCTTCTTTTTCTTATTTCTTTTTTTTTCTTTCATTAGGATTTTCGTGTATTTAGTTTGATTATCCATCAATGTAGGATTGTGCTACCCACATTATAAAAGTAAGAGATATATATATATTTTTTAGTCCTCCACAGTCTGTTGAATTTCCTTATTACATTATTGACTGTCATTGCTATTTCTATCCAACCCATCAGGGAAAAAGTTGTTTCTATTTACAAATTCAACAAAGAAAACTAGCTATTATCATAATAATAGATGTACTATATTTGAAGATGCATATATCGCATTTAAAGACAAATTAGAAAATGGTATGCCTTAAAAAGAAAAACCCTTAGATAGTTTAGAAGTTAATTGCGAACAAGAAATAAATATTGAAATTATTATTTTCAGTATGTTAGGTGAGGATAATGGTATTTAACTCTTTTATCAGCAACACTGAACCAAAAACCTGGATTAAATGTGTACTAGGAAGAATATAAAATCAAGATAAGATAAAAAACAGAGCATTAGTATTTCGGATTTAAAGGATGTATACAATTTACTATATTTAGAACCTAAAGTCATCATACACATAGGATAAAAGGCCTATATGTCAATTTATGTAGAGCTTCAGAGTATAAGTACTTTATTGGTTAAAAATAATGCCATAAGTCTGTAAACGGAATTCATTGTATTATGTATTATACATAGAAATAGTTATTAAAGTTTAAAAATAGCCATTATTGGAGATCAAATACTCGTCACTGCATAATTATTTGTTTTCTTTTTTTCTTTTTCAGTACCAAGATACTACCTTGGAGTATAATATCATGATTTGTTTTACGGGTTTAACTATGAAATAGATAAATAAAATTAGATTGTACAACGCAACACTATATATGGTACGTGCACAAGGAACAATAGAAACCCTCCCGTGAAACAAGATATCAATTGTATTTTTCACTATAAATACAAATAATCTTAAAAAAAAGGCGTCAAGGGATCTAATTTCAATATAGTACTATGGTGAATGGTACACTTTTGTAGTTCTAAGCTATATGCAAGAAAAGATATCAAAATTCTATAGAGTTGAGTTTCTTCGCCTGAGTTATATTATTTAGAAAAAAAAAAACGCCCCCTCTCTACTGGTCTCGTGGTCACTATTGCCTCTGGTTAAAAAAACTTTATATTTTTAAAGCGAAGCTACTTTTTAAGCTTCCACCGTTTTGAAGTGAATGATATTAACATTAAAACGCTGATTGGATATCGTGACTTTTAAAATGCAAGGTTTTTTCCCTATCAAGTTCATTAAACATATTCTGTCTCCCTAATTACTCTTTTACTCCTTTAATACTAATAATCATTACAATATGGTAGCTGGAGAAGACGCTATTAGACAATTTCTGCCGTCTTATACAACAAACAGTGATATCTGGAAGTCACCTTTCTTCTTTTCGCCAACATTGTTGTTATTATATATAGCTATCATTTGTCTATACAGTTCGTACAAGGCGCCATATCAACCAGACAATACACCAAACACTCAGAACAGAAATTCAAAGTTATTGTTTAAACTCGTTTTTTTCTTCTCATGTCTCATATCGCTCACGCTCTTGGCCGATATCATGGTCATTATTGCTCGACTTATGAAGGATAAAATGTTAACTCCAGTTCTTGGATATTATTCCAGTATGTCTTTCCTTATATGGATCTCCAACACTTATTATTTAATGAAGAAAGCAAATAAATTTTCAATGTGGCAGACGTTCCAAAGTAGCTTTTATGGATTAGCCATTATTGGTGAAACCATGATAGGATGGTTGTGGCTAATGGCAATGATGCAATCCGGGCAAAGTAAATAGTTCATCATTTTTATTTTGTTTGTTTGGTTTCATACTCTAATTAACAATTTATTTAGACTCGGTATTGTCAATCTACGACAAATGTTTACTATCAACATTCATCATTCGTTATGCACTTGAAATATCAATTACCATTTTTTCAGTTATCCGCAAATTCACTAATAGGAGGAGAGCCGAGGAGGCCCAATCGGAAGCCTCCCATTTAATTTCTTCTTCAACACGCACTGAAACTTATGGCTCAACAATCATTACTACCACTACAGTTTACTCGAGTGAAAACAGCATTACAACAAAATTGCTAACCACATTGCCATTTATTTGGCCGGATAATAATTTTGAGTTGCAGGCTCGACTCATTATATGTATTTTTCTCATGTTAGCGGGAGTGGCAATCAATGTACTTACGCCTATCCAAGTTGGATATGTGGTAGATCATTTAGAAGGCGGGTCAGGAAAATTTGCATGGGCAGCTGTACTAGCTTATGCAGGACTTCGATATTTCCAGGGCGGTGCTGGAGTTCTCAAAACTATCCAAAATCAAACTTGGGAGCCTGTTGAAGAGCATCTTTTGACAGAAATTTCAACTGAATTGAAAGAATATCTGAAGGGTCTCTCACCTGAAGAGCGTGCTTACATGAAAATGGATGAAGCCCAAAAAACAATTTTTAAAGGGGCTAAATGTATTATTCAGCTTCTTTCACAAGTTAGCTTTCATATATTTCCCCTTCTGGCAACTATGGTGGTATCAATTACCGTTCTTGGAGCAGGATATACATTTTTGGGCGGTTTAATTGTGTTTATTACAATGGCGACCTATACTTATTTAACAATCGTCATTACAGAAAAGCAAAATGCAAAAAATGGACAACAAAAGGCCTCAGCAGCTCTTAGTTTAACTCAAAACTCGATTATTTCTACTGGAGTACTAGTGGGCTCACTCTGGTACGCATGGCAAATCTCTAGAAATAAACTTACTGCTGGTGACTTTGTGGTATTCAACATGTATATTTTACAGCTGGGTACACCTCTTCGCTTTCTTGGTAATTTCTATCAAATGACACAGAAAAGCTTTAAAAACCTTGGGGATATGTCTATGCTCTTTACGAATAAGGAAACGTCCACAAGTATACAAGAAGTGGCTGGATCATCAACAACTGACCCTAGTAACGCACATATTGTTTTCGATCAAGTACAATTTGGTTATGATGGTGAACGAGACATCTTCAAAAACTTGTCATTTACTGTTAAAAAAGATGCGTTTGTTGCCGTTGTAGGACCTTCAGGATGTGGTAAATCGACATTGATGAGACTTATATTCCGCTTCTATGATCCTCTATCTGGAAAGATTTATATGAATGGCCAAGACTCAAAACACATAGATCATTCGGTCCTTAGACAAAATATAGGATTCATACCTCAAAATACCATTTTGTTTAATGATACGGTGCTTTATAACATTCGTCATGGTAACATCGATGCCAGTGATGAAGACGTTTTTCATGCCGCACAGGTAGCACAGGTACACAATCAAATTTTGAAATTTCCTCAAGGATATGCAACAAGATTAGGTGAACGCGGCTACAAAATTAGCGATAGTGTGAAGCAGTGTATTGCCATTGCAAGAGCCGTTTTAAAAAATCCAAATTTACTTTTACTGGATGAAGCAACTAGCGCACTCGGAGCTAAAAGAGAGAAAAATATTCAGAAGGGATTGGCCGATTTTTCAGATAACTGCACTGTTTTCTTTGCTACCTGTAGACTTAGCAGTATTGTGGACGCAGACGTAATTCTTGTGATGAAGGAAGGACAGCTTATGGAATGTGGAACTCATAAAGAATTGTTGAAACGAGCCAGTCGGAACAACACATCTTCGCTTTACTCTAACATGTGGCAAAAACAAGTACAAAGTTCAAACTCCTCGTGTCAGGATAGTAAAAATGATAACACATCGAGAATAGACGAAGACAACAGCTTGGAGCAAGAACAACCCACCTCACAGAATGCTGAAACTGGTGAAAGCAGTGCATCAAATAATAATCCTGGCTTTGGTCCGAATACATCAATAATTCCAAATACTGTAAAAGTACTTAAAATAAATCCAGATTTTGTTTTTATACTAACTTTAATTATTTAGTTATCTGACTCAAAAGTACCTGAAGGTTGTACAGCATCTTTTCCTACATTTACAGAATCAACTATAACCACACACACCGACTTTAATGTTTCGAAATCATCGCAATTCTCTAAACCAATACCTGGAAAAAACAACATGCCAACATTGTTTAACAAGTATGACTTTAATGATTTCATTTTTAAAAATCATCCAAGCATCACCAAAGAAATGCACAACCCTCTTAGTCCAACAAAGTCACTATTATTAGAACCATCATTTAGCTTAAGCTCATCCAATCCTGGTGAGCTAATTATACCTAAACTCTTGGAGTCTGACCTGAATCAATTTGATAAATTTATTACACTGGAGTCAGGTGAATATAGACCTCCATGCACAACCACTGATCAGACGATACACAATAATGCAAATGCCGATAATATATCTTATTCTACCGATACATCATCCAATGACAGTAACCCGACAAATTCATACACCGGGAATACGTCTAAATTTGCACTAAACGAACACTACGGTAAAATAAACAGCGATATTTACAATCATACTCAGTTTACTATGCCAGCCAAGGTGAAGCCCAAATCTAGTCATATTACATCAGATACAGCTGAACTTGTTTTACCAATTTTTTCAGAGTCGGGGTTGAAGAAGTTTAGTAAAAACAAGGTGAATAAATCAAGAACAGAGTTGATTTCAGAAGAAATTATATATACTAAATTGCCTCCCGCGCAGCTATCTGAAGCACCTATAATAGATAACTCCCATAATTTGACTCCAAAAGAAGGCGGCGACATCACAAATTACATTCATAAGGTTGATACGGGTATCGATAATCTTCAAGATATACCACCCAACATGCAATTATCTAAATCAAAAGTAACTGTGCCAACGTCGAACATGACTACATCAAAACAAGGTGAATTAATTACCCCCGGATTTTCAGATTCAACTGTTTGTAGACTTGATATAGCGGTTTTAAATAAATCTACAGATACCTTGACTTCAAATATACAAGAGACATCTTCGAAAAACACTAATGAGGCACTTTCAGTACGAGAACCAAATTGGCAAAAGTATAGCAACAAGGACGATACCAAGTCAAGTATTCCTGATGATTTAGTTGGTACAATTAAACCTCCTACTCCAGAACTAATAGAACCAACTTCGAGCTTAATTTCATCTCAAACAGCTGAATTAATTGTTTCAAAATTCTCTGACTCAAAATTAAAGCAGTTCAGTGAACCTATTACGGGCAAATCTTGCATACCTTTATCACCAGAAAACAGAGGATGTCCTACAATGATTTCAGGTATAAATGATTCGAAAGTGACAAGTAGCTCTCAGAAATATACGCATGATCGATCCATTGGTGGTTCAACTATGTTACAAAATTCATGCAATTTTATCCAGCCTAGTGCACCATCTTTGGCTGAATCGAAACAAAATATTGATAATTCCCATATCGCCGAGCTATCCGTTCCAGAATTCTCTGATTCTAAATTGAATCAATTCAACGAATATATTATTGGCAACTATACGATATCCTCATCTTCAACAAACAGAGATATTCCAGCAGCAAATGACCGTAAGGAAAGATCTAAAGCCGCTCTTACTTCCAGTGTGCATACATATGTTAGCTCTGAACTTGAGATAAACACCAATAAAGTATCACGCGATCATATTCAACCTACTGTACCAACTCTGGCAAACTCTAAGCAAAGTATTGTATGCTCTAATTCAGCTGAACTATCTATTCCAGCGTTGTTCAACTTAAACTTGAAGAGATTCAATGATCCTAATACTGGTGAGCTCAGTACGTCTTTATTTTCAGAAAATATGGTTATTTCAGCAACACATGGACAGAGGAAAGCCTCTCGAGAAACGCCTATATTGGACCAGGAAAACCATAATCGATCCAAACTTGGTAGAACTAGCATGCGGCTGGTATATGACCCTATTCAAATTACCCTACCATGTCTGGTAAAATTACGACAAAGTCCTATTAGCTCTGGTGCTGCTGAATCAAGTATACCTAAATTCCCTGGATCAACTATTACACAAGTTAACCAGAATAATATCAAAGAATCGAATACAGCTTCTTCTTCGCGGGATATAACAACTTCTCGTATAATTGAGTCAGATGCACATAAATCTTCCGCATGCGGTATTCAGCAAGAGATTTCAGTAACACATCTTGATCAAACAAAAGGTAAAAGTAAATACAATAGTCACACAGAGGCTTCATCCACCATCCGAAGTCCTATACAACTATCCAAGCAAGATTTAAAAACTCCAGAACAACAACAAAAGTCGTCGAATCTTGCTGAGTCAGTTACTCCTATATTTTCAACGACATATTTGAAGCGATGTAGTAAGACTGGTGTGAACGATTATGATGAACCTTCATGCGCATCATTTTTTAAAGCGGATACATCAAAAAACGGTGAAGCTATCCTAGTACATACAGATATAGGCGAAGGATTGAATAATAGTAGATCAATCGCAAACACCTGTGTTTCACAAGCAGACACCGCTTATTTCCAATTATCTACACCAGAATTAAAAGAGCCTACTACTGTTTTCACTTGTTCAAATAATGCTGAGTTAGTCATACCTCTATTTTCAACATCTCTCGCGACTAGAGTCAGCAAATTCAAAACAGCCAAAATCGACGTCGTTAGTATTCCAGAAATAGATGGTGATGAGTGTAGCATACCAACTTCGCCTAAAGTCAATGAATCCGGCAATACTACTACTGTTTCTTATAGAAGTAATAAAGGAAAGAATGTTGCTTCTTCTGAAAGACTACCTACTGATCCCCACAGAACTGGTGAACCTTTGAAGCTTAGTACTCCTTCAAGTAGTTCAGGGCATAGCATTAAAAAAGGTATGTAATTTGATCCGAGAATAAAAGTTAATAAACGTAATTTCTAACTATATTCAAACTTTTAACATCAAAATAGGTGCATTAAATTCCCAAAGAGATATGAAATTTGACGCAACAAAGACGGTCGCTTTACATATTGAAGAGAGCGAGCTGGTTGAGGGAAATAACAGTACACATTGTAGTCACCTTAGATCTCATTCTAAATCAAGAAATGAAGTGCCAAATGAAGCAACAATGTCTGGTAGTAACGAGTTAAAATTATACACCAACCCAGGCCCCGCAATTTTAGACAGCACTGTAATTACATCACATACTACTTTTAGAGTAGACGTAGATGCATACACTTACCTCAATAAGCACTGCTCTGCTAAGTCAAAATCAGAAGAAAACTCCACGTTTGAAAACTCCACGTTTGAAAACTCCAATAACAAATACTTGGAATGCCCAGATGATCCTACCGATACTTCACCAACGTGCTCTAAAGCCAACGACAAATCACCGATTCATAGCAAAAATAGACCTTCGTCAAAATTAGATAATCCAGAGTTGATTGAATCAAGATTATTGCAGTACTCGGATTCAAAAGCGACTAATATAGATTTAAATAAAACTGATACAGTCTATAAAACAGAGCATAGGCAAGCTTCAAATCAGAACCACACAAAAACAGGCACTAGTATCGGACACGCAATTGCATTTGGATGTAAAGAGCCTAATGAATCAGCTAAAAAGGTTAACCAGTATCAAAAACTTTCGGACAAGCAGAAAAACAACGATACAAAGCCAAACTCAATCTATTCAGCCCATAACGATCAAGAAAGCTCAAAAATTAAACTACCAAAAGAAGAAAAGCCAAAAAACATCCAACGTAATATTCTTGAAATACCCAGAATTTGTGAGCTGACAGCCTATACATCACCCAATATTCATGAAGAAAAAGACAGTTTGAATTCAAAACACGGAATACCTAACCAAACTTCTAATGTGGATTCTGTTGTATCTACGGACTCAAGTGAGAAAATCTCGGAAGAATCTAACACAGAACAATGTTGTCAATCGGTTATGTCTACATCAACTTCACCAAGCACCACTACTAGCATTCAACTTGAAATATCAAAAACAGCCGAACTAAGTACTGCCAAGCTACAAAAGACTAATGTTTCGAACTATATACAACCAGAACAGAGATATTCGACTAATACGTCTCCACAAAAAGACTCTAAATTACGACGACGACGAGTGTTCAAATCAGACAATGTTGAAACATCTAGAACAAGTACAACTACATCAAAGAAAATTGGCAGTACTAGCGATTGTGTAATTGAAATAAACAGAGAGAGCGAGTGTTTAAAAACGAATACTGCCCAACTTCGTGATTGCTCATCTAAAGCACAAAGTAACAGAGACGCACTCCAGTTACAAACAGGCAGCAGGAATTGGAAGAAGCGTCTTCGGCGTGCCTTTCCTACCTCAGTACTTACTAATGAGTGTTTTGTATCTGCTAATACTCGATTATACATACCCAGATCAAGCGACCCCAGTGACTTGGATACCAATGTGCTCAGTTCTATTTCTCATATATTACATTTATATGAGAATGATACTGTGAACGATAATAAGATGGACCTAGTGGCGCCAAATATGCCGGAATTCGCAGATGCATCCACAGAGATACAGTTGATTACATCAGATAACGCCAATTTTATTATTCCTAATAATAAATCCCTCATCCTATCCAAATTTAAACAACAGACAAACTCCAGAGCATTCGAAAAATTACCAGAAACCAACACAAGTATCAGAATTCCGAAAGAAGACTACGGCAAGAACGAACAAAGTACATCAAAAGAAGCCGTGTTAGACACTTCAAGCCACTATATAAATAATGCACCAGAATCTTCTAATACCAACTATATTAACCAGAGGATCCATGGAAACCAAACATCTAGCCTTATAGGTAACCTCCACGGTGAGACCATCAGTACATCTACTTCCGAAACAGACGATATACCTCGCATTAGGAAGTTCAACAAAGCCAAACATATTCAACTGTATACACCACTTATAGCCAAATTAATATCACTCGATATCATTGCGATTCTAGCAAATTATATTTATAAGAAGTTATCAACTACTTTGGAATCACTTTCGACCTCTTTTGTGGCCGAAGCACCAAACACCAATGCCATCACTACAACCCGTGAAATCGGTACACATTCTAGTCAAACTCACGCAAAAATTCCAGCTGCTAGTTCATCCAAACCTATAAACAACAGCCAATCTCTTAGAAGACGCTGCAGTTGCAAAAGGAATCATGAAAGGAAATATGAAACTGTGGAAATATCATTGAAATCAGAGGTGATTGAAATCATACTGGGATCTGATATTGATGAACCTTATAAAGGATACCAAGTAGAATATGTTGAACTTGAGTTGGACTCTGGTGACGAAACTGGATAAAAGAAAAGGATTCAGGAATAATAAAGTGAGTTTGTTTTCTCAGTCTAATATATAAGAGCCGTTTCCTAATTATTTCAAAATGTTATAGAAACACAGAACAAGGCATAAGAATAGAACAATACAAGAGAAAATAATACCTTAAGTTAGCATCGGCATTGATTGATGTTGGTGCGATATATGCTTCTGTTCTAAAATATTAATAACAATGTACACTATACTATTTACTTGAATGTTTACCTAATAAATCAGACCTGAATGCGCGGAGATAGAATAACTTTCTCCGTTGGTGTTGTGAAAATAGTTTTGGCTTTCTTTATCTTTTAGTATTTCACTGTTAAGAGCCAAGAAAAAAAGAATGACTATATATTTTACGACAGTCTTTGCGATTCTAATGATCGAGGTAATCTATTACTTGTGTGATTTTCATTCTGTTCTGACTCTTTTGTTCATTTCATTTTAGATGGTCGCGTTCATTATCCTTGTTGTAAGTTCTGAATAAACAAGTGAATAAACTAGCTGAGGAAAAGCAAAAACTAATAGTTGGGCAATTTTTTATTAGATCCCCTTACCTGGGCGCTGGCGCAGAGCCATGTTCAAGTTTCTCACTACTTCACCAACGGTATATCGTCATTGTTTTCATATTTTTTATTGTAAAATAACCACATTTCCAACTATGTAGGTTACACATGGATTACGCACATTGAAAATCATATTTGGGTTAGTTGTAATCATTTAAAGCAAATTTGCATAAATTAAAAAACAAAATGTTTTCTAGATTCATCGCTGTTCTGTTTATTGGTAAGAAAATGCGATGATGCTAAGGGCATTGATATTAAATTGAACTTAGACTCTGCCAATCGATTACAACGTGTTGATGAACAGCATTCTGACGAACAACATCGCGACTATGGGTATGAAGCAAGTTTGAAGGCGACAAAGTTTTATTCTCAGAGAAATCTTTACTTGACTGGATTTACACTCTTCTTATCGCTGTAATGTTATGTTTTCATAGTTTT
>VCJE01002965.1:26012-45706 GCA_024140265.1 Backusella liffmaniae | reverse complement strand
TTTTTTTTTTTTTTTTTTTTTTTTTTTTTTTTTTAGTATCCTTGATCGCACAAGTACCCTAGTTATTACTATGCTAAAGCACGAGGAAGAGTTGGAGAATACTAGATCTGAATCAACATCTTCTTCAAAAGATCATCAGAGCTTGTTGGAAATGGAAAGTGATTATAAACAAAGAATTATGTATTTAAAGAATGAATTGGGTCAATTGAAAAAAGAACAGCATGACTATGAGGCCCTCAAAAAGCAGGTCGCACAGCAGGCTACAGAATATGAACGCTTAACCGAGGAACGCAATATGCTTGAAAGAAGAAATGAGGCAAAGAAAACAATATAATTTGTCATGTAATGGTTTATTTGAAATAAAGGGGGGAAAAGTAATGGAAAATATAGACAGTTGGCTTGCTCTTAGTGTATGCGTTGCTAAGGTACAGTAATGTTTATGTTGTCTAAGCAACAGCGATGGATGTATCTACTTCGAAGGTGGTCCCTTCGTCTTCTTCATCCACAAAGTCATCAGGATCATAAATGACCTTAATCATCAATGAGCAAGAAGGACAGCGAGCGATATCCTCTCCAGTCATCAACTCATCCTAATGTTTTGACACGATCATAAATGCAATAAGTATGATTTGAAGTTTTTGTAAATATTAGTAATACACACAACGTATATCTCGAACTTATCTCCGCAAGGGCAAGGATAAGTGTAAAGTTGCTCCTCTTCGTCATAATCCATGTCTTCGATTTCGATCTATTCAAAGAGAGACGTGTAAGATAAAGAAGTCCATCATACTTTATATGAGTAAACCAGCTGACTCACTTCATCGTAAAAAGATGTCATGGTTATTGTAAGAAGGGGGATATCGAATTGATCAAATGGGAAAGCTCGCAATAGAAAAAAAGAGAGAGTGAACAAAAACTCCACTTGTCAGAAACATTTTAAATTACAGAATAAAACATGCCAAGTCACTTTATTTAAAATAGCGTCACCCAATTACATACGAGAATCAATGTTGAACTTTGTATGTGTACCAGCATAACATAAGCGATTCTCGTTGTCATAAACTTTTGTGTGTATATTGGCTAAAGCCTTTCCAACTCTTGCGACTTCGCATACAAGAGTTATCGTTTCTCCTTCCGGAACACCACGTAAATAAGATACAGAGAGATCGGTTGAGACACCAGCAAGATTCCACGTCTTGCCTTCAGCAACAAAAATCGCAAAACTACTGCAAACATCAATCAAAGTGGCGACACAGCCACCATGGAGATTTCCCAGTCTAAATAAAATGATTAAAATCAGTACATTAATGTGAAAAGAAACAGTATATTGACTGCCTTACTGATTACAGTGAATTTCATTCACATCGAACTTCCATGTTAATTTATTTGGGGAGGCAGCAACCATGCTCAAGTTACCAACGAGAGCATCATCCCAAAAAGCCTGGTTCTCTTTTTTGGCAAAGTGATCTCTAAATTCGGAAAGCTTGGGGTATTTTGCATGTACTTCTGGTGAGATTTGCATTCTAATTGTATGTATATGTATATCTTTTTTTTTTGCTGGCAATAAGCTTGGATAACAAAAGAAAAAGAAAAAGAAAGAAAGGGAAAAAAAATAAGGTACAACTTGGAGTTTTTAATTTAAAAATCAGAAAGTGAGAAAACAAATGACAAAGCAAAAATGGTAAGATGGTTACACAATGGAAAGTCAATTTTTTTATATATATGAAATAAGATGAATATCATTTTATATTCCAAAACAGTTATATTGATTACCAAAACTCCTATTTCACGCTATAAACGTATTATATATAACAACAGAAGGACACTATAAATATACATATACTAATGGGGTAACAGTAATATTAAAATACTTTCACTATTTAAATGAAATCAAGTATGTCCGTTTTTTTTTTCACATCATATGAGCTGCCCGTGTGACAATGATATTATCATTAAAGATATGAGAATCTTTCTTGTCCTTTATATCGTTAGTCAATTGATACACCCATATTAAACCAGAGAGAGGGCCATTGTATCCTAATTGGTTACCATTTATTCTATTTGATATAAAACAATGACATTTTATGTATTGTGAACGATTTTAATCATCATCATTTTAAATAGACAGATATTGTTGGTTCAAGAAAACATCTAGCTGTAAAATATTAAAAGGTAGGTATTTCCAACGCTCCCAAGTATTCACCATAACTTTGCTTTACTAACAATCACAAGCGTACAATAAACATGTACCTAGTAAACGTAGATTTTATTTAGTTTTATGGATATTGAAAAGTATAACGAGGCGTTGGGGAAGCTGATATTGGCATCTGCATTTTAAATTTCACAATGCTGTCAAAAGCAATAAAACCGTCTGGAAGTCTTGTATGATCAAGGGAAGATAAGCTGCTGAATCCATTCTTTAGCCTATTGATAACATCATCCAACATATGAGAATCAATGGGGTTTATCAAATCTCGGTCTTGACAATGCTTCAGGAATTTTCGAATGGTCGACTCATTTATGACACCATGCTTCTTTTCATATTCCTCTATCGTGTTTTTTAAAGCATGTTCATCCAGTGTATTTTTACCGCAAATTTTGTTGTGAATCAATACAGGATAGATGAGTTCAGTTGAAATAGTGGGGCTTTCTTGAGTAGCTGGCACAATCTGGGATTCAAGATGAATGGATAGGCTGGATGAAGTTGATGAGAATGGTGAAATAAATTGATCATAAAACTCTAAAAGGTCGGTTTTTGTAATTAAACGCAGGTGGTGGATGTCATTTTCTGCATAGTCAAATTCATAGGTCCCATTGTTAATTGAAGCCCAATAATCATAAAACTCTTCATTTAAGTTCTGGTATTTCTCTGATTTATCTGCAATTATCGAATTGACATGCGATTGGTATTCGTCAGCATCCATTTCCTCTATAATGACTCGTAGCGACTTTAAAAACTCGAGGATTCTATTCTCCAAGTACACTGGTTTATATTGGCTGGTTATTCCGATTTCAAATCCAAGATTTCCTTCCCGAATGCTAGAAGTGGTATAGACAGAGTAACCAAGCTGTTCACGAGTTCTAAGTTGATTGAAACAAGGCTCTCTGGAAATTTGTGCAAAGAGAGAAAACGTTGAGCGAAGTCGATTATTTGATTTGTATCCAATAGGAATATGATAGATAATAGCCGAATTTGTTTCTTCTGGATTCTGTACAGCTCTTTGATATACGTAATTTTTTCCGACTGGAAGTTTAATTCCTCGATATTCAATAAATTGACTTGGCATCAGTGGTCGAGGAGATAAAATGTACATCACTTTTCCCATCAGGTTGATAGCATAATCTTCATCTATATTCCCAACAAATAGTGCCTCAAGATGGAGACTATGTAATAATGTTGGGTAAAAGGCTTGGACATCAGCGGCTTCTACATGACTGATTTCTCTCAATAGATCCTCTGTGCTCCATATACATTGGAAAAGTGCAAGGTTTAGATAGTATTCTGTGTGGCAAGAAGGGGATTCCAGAAAGTAGTTATTAAAACCTCGTATCATGTCGCTTTTGATGATTTTAAATCTATCACCGTCCACTTGGAAATTTTTCATGATTCCAAAGACCTTCTCCACCAATAAAGGGAGTTTGTCGGAATATCCGCTGAAGTTTAGCTATGTAAAATGTTTATTATTGTGCCTTTACTTTTTTTTTATTTTTCTTCTAACAATTCTAATATTTACCGTAGTTCCCTTTTGATCAAATGAACTGTAATTGTACAACCCTGCTAGATTGGCATCATAAATATATCCAGCAAGAGTATCAAATAGGAGTTGTTCATATACACTATTTAGCGAAAGAAGATATCGTTAAAAAGAGCATTTTAAAGAGTAACATGAGTTGAACCTACAGCGCCATGACATAGCTTTTCGGTGTTGTGTATACTAGTGGACTTTTCAGTTTGATATATACATTGCTTTTTGGCACCCAAAACGTATCGTCTTTTTTGTGCCATATTCTGACAGTTTCTGTTTCTCTTATTAGGTTTGGTTTCTTTGATTTTTCTACTATATTTTCCTTTAATACGCTTAGTTTCTGTGGGATGAATTCATTCATAGTTGGTAAAAAAAACTCTGGATTAAGTGATATATTCTCTAAGCGCTACGTGTATACCGATTTTTTTTAATAATACTAATCACAACAATTATTATGCTACCAATTAATCCTTTACCTTGATTAAATCTTCACTAATAGATGTCACTGTGTAGTCAACAGAAAACCATTTTTCCTTCAGTGTTGGTTTTAAACCATCTGGAAAATTTTGAGCAACAATAGTTAATCTAAAGTTATCAGGTCTAAACTCATTGAGATGCTGTGCAATTAGGTCAGGATTGAACTCTCGAAGTATGGATCTATCACTAATAACGAATTCAAGTGGAAAATCCCTGCGCATCTGTGAAGATAAAAGTGTAGTATAACCCACAGTTGAATCTTTAGAAATAAATCTAAATTTAGTATCACGAAGAGTTTTGAGCTCATCGAAAATCCAACGTTTTACACCTTGTTTTTTTAGCATTGTAATGTATTCAAATACGCATACGATAGTATTTTCATAATTATCTAAGATAATATATTATGTTAATATAGCTCTTCTACAACTAAAAATATATAACCCGTTTAGATGCATCTCACCTAGGCCATCTTCTGTAAGCTCGATGACAACACTAAAGTAATCATGGCCAAATACTCTTTTCGATATGTATGAGAAAACCCCATTTACCCAACCCTTCTTCTTGAGAAACGTCAAAAGAGACCCGGAACCTTCGCGATGAATCAAATGGCAAATATACGATGAAGGCTGGTTAAGATTATAGTTAGATTTAGGTTGTAAAAAAAAGAAGAAGAAGAAGAAGATATAGATGCTATAGGAATTTACCTTTGTATCATACAATGATTCTTGAACAGGAAATGGAAAATATAAAGTTACTCTTTTTATATCCTTCATAGGCTTTACAAAAGTCTGAGTCATGAGAGCTATATTTCTGTCTATAGTGCTTTTGAAAGACGGTACTAGTACGTTTTTATTTCGGATATCTGAAAATTTCCCAACAACCCATTCAGTCAATTGCACCAACGATTCTAT
This sequence comes from Backusella liffmaniae, assembly GCA_024140265.1. Classification (NCBI taxonomy): domain Eukaryota; kingdom Fungi; phylum Mucoromycota; class Mucoromycetes; order Mucorales; family Backusellaceae; genus Backusella; species Backusella liffmaniae. Next base: position 40,572 of record VCJE01002965.1, on the reverse strand, counting down.
AATGGAAAATGAATATCGCTTGTCGTTACTGTTAGACTATAAAATTACCTCTACCCAGTACTACCAAAGTCATTACATTTGCTGAATAATTATCTGAATAGAATTTTAAAAGTGCTTCTCTCACATTTAAGCCAGTAGATTCAGGTATTTTCTTTAGTGTACCCATATTTCCAACTGAAAACGAATACCACATGTAACCAGGATTTTCTACTAATCTCTCAACTTGTAATATTCTTCTTCCATCTTGTTGTTGATACTCCTTGTATTCAGAGTCAACTGCATTTAATTCGCTTTCAGTACAGTTTTTGTCAAATAAGGGGTCGATAAAGAAACGAGAAAAACGGTCCAATGCTCCTTCAAGCCATTCAAAACCAACATCAAAGTGATAGTTTGTACAGTTGGTAGATGTACTCGCATTTGAACTTCCTATTTATTTTAAGAATTTAGTATACTTTGTGTCTCATAGTATATAAATGCACAAGAAAATGGCTTGGAATACCTGAATGCTTTGCGAGATAGGAATCATATTCATTTACCTTTGGATATTTCCCACTTCCCATAAATAGGAGGTGTTCGCAAAAATGAGCCAAACCTTGTAAATTATCCTAAGGTAAATTAGAGACAGAGTATATACTATATCGTTTTAATAACTTACAGGATTACTTGAATCACCAATGTTAACATCAAGCGATGCGCTTGCACGGTCTGTCTCTGGATCATGTATTAAAAGAACTTTGAGTTGATTATCCAATTTTAAAAGACGGTATTCCCTTTTATCATTTAACGACTGTTCAATGGGTTTGTTATAGACAGAGTGGCCATTGAATTTTTTCCAGTCGCCCAGTTGATTATCAACAAAAGGCATATTGGGTTTGTTTAAAAAGAAAAAAGAAAATAAAGAGAGATATTTTGTCCTAATAGCTCATCATTCTTATATACGTTAAAGGTATGCTGGGCCTCCACTTAGCCGTGTGCTACTCATATGATGCAAATATTCATACAAAAGCTTGGGTCCCAGTTCATTATTTCGTACAAAGTCAAAAACATGACTGCGCCGTGTGGCACACTTGATCGTTTTCTACATAGAATCATCTCATTAAGTGTTAGGGTATAGACGAGTCATTCATCTAAGCCTTTGTAGGACTGAAACACAGTCATTTCCTCAAGTCAATAAACAAGAATACAATCACCATGTTTATAAAGTATATATTTATTAAATTTACTTCCAAAGCTTCTTCAAACTGGTATTTGCATCCGAGTCCTTCTTCATTACCTTTGCCACAGACATCTCAAAATCTTCTTGAGTAACATGAACACGGCGCTCACGTAAGGCAAACATACCAGCTTCTGTACACACAGCCTTGACCTCAGCACCGCTGCTTCCATTCATCTTTTCTGCAATCTTACGAAGGTTGATACCACGAGTCAAGTTCATTTTACGAGAGTGAATCTTCAAGATATCTGCACGGGCCTCTTCGCTTGGTGGAGGGAATTCAATCTTACGATCAATACGTCCAGGACGCAGTAATGCAGGGTCCAAAATATCTATACGATTGGTGGCCATAATAACCTTAATATTCTTTGTTGCTTCAAAACCATCCAATTGATTTAATAATTCCAACATTGTTCTCTGTACTTCGGAATCTCCACCACCTCCACTTTCCATACGAGCAGAACCGATAGAATCAATTTCATCCATGAAAATAATAGAAGGAGCATGTTCTCTATTTCAAGTATAAAGATGATTAATTAGTATAGAAACATACACAGCTATAATGCATTCAAAATCTACCTTGCCATAACGAAAAGCTCACGCACCATTCTACTACCTTCACCAATATACTTTTGTACCAGCTCGGAACCAGAAACACGAATAAATCTACAGTCTGTGTGATGGGCAACGGCTCTTGCCAATAAGGTTTTACCGGTACCAGGAGGACCATAGAGTAATACGCCCTTGGGTTGAGCAATACCAAGCGACTCGAATAGCTCGGGATGCTTAACTGGCAACTCAATCACTTCTTTAATTTCCTTAATTTGCTGGTCAAGACCACCCACCATTTCGTAAGTGGAATCAGGTACTTTTTCAACCATCATGAGAGAAACAAGAGGATCAATCTTGTTGGGTAACACTTTGTGCAGTTGGTAAGAATCGTTACGAAGTGCAACACGTGTAGTTGGTGTTAATAGACCAAGGTCAATGTCAGATGCGAGATCGACAACAAATTTTCCTTCTGGATGAACCTATTTATTCTCAAGTTAATACACTAACAAAAGATTGGCTGCTTTTCAAGTTACCTTGACCAAAACTTTCTTTTTACCCATCACTTTAACAACTTCACCGACATAAGATCCAGGCTCCTGTAATAACTGCAACTCTTCCTTCAAAAGGCGTACTATAATACGTGGTTAAGATTCAATAGTCTATCAAAGTTGTTGCTGTAAATATTACCTTTAGCGTTCAAGGCGTTTCGTTGTGCTTCTAAACGTCTCAAGTCCTGAGACTTTTGGTTCATAACGAGTTCACACTCTTCAATCTTTGTCTGATAATATGATTTGATTCCTTCTTTTTTCATGTCTGCGTAATTAGTTGTAATAAAGACAAAGGTTCCTTTTTAAAAAATAAAAAAAAAAGACACACCAAATGTACATAAACTTGCGCGTTCTTGGGGCTTACGTCAACGTCTGGGGTTTAAATTATTTCGTGACTTATTTTGTGGTTTATGCTGTGTGTGTGCACGCAGCAAATCAAAATGGCCAGTTATTTTTAATTTACTTATCAATAGCATTACAAACTATAATAATGAATACCAACAAAAATAGCTGTTGGTCAACTCGTGCTTCTCTTTCGTTGTCTTGACTCCCAAATCAAGGAGAGTTTCCTTCTTTTACATTACTATTGAAATGAAACGTATAAATAAAACAATGTTCGTTTATGGCAAAGCAGGAATTGAATGCTAAATATAGCATCTCTTGTCAAGTTTATTTCTAGACTTGACAAAGGGGTGGCTTGCTTTCTTTTTGATTAAAAATAAACAAAGCGTGAGTCATTTTCACACAATCATTATTAATTCAATAGTAAGTGTAGAGAAACACCATTTCTCTTTAGTAATACACAAATAGAATGGGTTATTCGTAATCAATGGAAATCATCGTTATGACTGGTTCACCAGCACTTTTGAATGCGTTTATTCTGACTTTAGGATTGGTTCAACGTTTTTTTTTTTTTTTTAAAAAAATACCCTGTGATCGGTGTATTCTGTAGAGCGGTGAGATGTCTCTCACTTATTTGATGATGCTCAAAACAATCAATTGAATACTCGTGGGGAAACAAGGAGGTTATATTATTCACATTGAGGGAAGGAGAGAAAAAAGAGAAAGAGAGATCAGGCACAATTCAACATGGAAAGGAATTTGAATAAAAATAGCAATATTGAGATCATCTGGCAGCAGGTGACCTGAAATGATTGGATTCACTTGGATTTAAAACGCCGGCTTAGAGTACTTTTTGCTTTTCTTCATTCCTTTCGCTTTCATATGCTTCTTCCGAATCCGGCCGTGTGACTGTAATTTGATAGCCTTCATAAATAATACTTTTGGATCCTTCTTTCTCTTATTCTTAATGCATTATACCCGACCAAAAACACAATCGAAAATCCAATTTAAATAATAATAACAATGGCTACCATCTGGTCAAAACGAAACAACAATTTAAACCGTGCTCCTCGTACAGTTTTCTCAACAAGTCAACTCTCTCCTCGCCAGATCGCAAATAAAGCCCACTCTTTAGGTTGCAAAAAGCTGGAGCGTGATGATAAGCGAACAAAGCAGCAATATCATGTACGTGAACGATTGTTGATCTTTAATACAATCGCAAAAGCAGAAGAGGTGCTGAGTTCTCGTACTAGAAGAACCAATCGAAGAGTAATGAATGCCGAAGACAATGAAGAAGAAGCACTCAAAGAAATAACTGAGAAAATACAACATGGTCGTACTCAAAGTGATACTCGCTCTCCTTTAAGATCAACTACCTCTGATGATGATGATGATGAAGAAGAAGAAGAAGAAGAAGAAGAAGAAGAAACCAAAAAACGAAAACAACGAGAACAAGAAGGAGAATCTGTTCTTAAATCAAATTCTAGTCTACTACCCAGAGACTGCAGAGTAACTGTAAACCACCAACGCCATGAAGTCATTAATTCACCCATAGTAGCATCCATCATTTAAATAATATTTTTTCATCTCATTTGCATTTTACCCCACATTGTACATTTTTTTTCTGCCTCAAAAATAAATAATAGGTTGATTCGGACCTCATATTTTTAACATTTCACACGCTTAAGAGTGTTGAAATTCGGGTGAAATCGTAGCTTTACCTCCGTTCCGCGGCATGATTCATTTTTTCCTGCACCATCTTGTTTTTTATTATTCAATCTGGAACTGGAAGAAATGGACCCTTTGTAAACACTGTTGAATCAATAGGGTTTGTCTCTCATTTCCTGTCAAAAACCCTTACTACAGTACAAAAAAGAAAACTCAGTGCTAATGACTTTACTTGGTAAAGGAAGATACCTTACGATATCTACCTTTTTTTATGCCATCATCACCCATAGACATGGTGCTATCTGAAACGATGCATGAAACAAAGCGTAGCGTATTTGTTTTTGCCATCTTCATCATATCTATATATCGTCATTATGTATTAAGATTATAAATAAAAATAAAATGGGAAACAATAAAGAAAATGCTCTCTTCTTGTTCATTAACACATACTTTTTACATTTCAACATATAAAATACTATATTTGGTAATTTTATATTTCCTAATTTGAATCTAGTTTTATTTTCAGATTAATAGCCTCTAAAGAGGCTTCTGCCTGCTCCAGCCTTTTCTTTATAGCATTTAATTGATTTACGATCTCCTCATCACTACCAAACATTTGTTGTACTCTTTTTGATACATCTCTAACAAGATTACCGGCAGCTCTTGTCCAAAATCCGGTATATCCATAACCGTGGATGCTGTCTAAGCAACTTACTAGTCTATCTGCAGAATGAGTCGACATGTCTAAAAATGTAGTTCTTGTATAGGTCTGTTCATCTGCTTGTACGCTATCTCTCGTCTGAGGGTTTGTGAATTCAGTACTAAATGGTCTAAAAAGTAAAATCTTGACCATATTATGTATCATATGCATGTGCATCTTTAGTCCAAGACGATTTGATTCTGTGTCTGTAGACCATTTAGCCCAATGAGGTAGTTCCTGTTCCCAAAGCTCCACGTCTCTGACTAAAGTCAGCACATCATCAACGTCAATCTTTCGAACATTGATTTCATGCTCCTGTTGATGAGGTGATCTATCCTCGTCAACCTCATAGAATAGAAGCACGACTTTACTTAGCAGCGACATTAATTTCGCCTCTAGTACAATCCCAGCTTCTCTAAAAGATGCATCCCAGCGCTGAGGATCTCGCATGGTAACGGCTGCTCGCCAGAGTTGGACGGAGCCTTCTCCGCGTAATTGAGGTCGCCTGAATCGAAATGTTGCGGAATATATATCAAGATAGAGGAGAGCGGCAATCAATATCTGCCATGCAGGCTCTTCCAGCTGCCATTGAGAGCCACATAAAACATGCAAAGCAAAGTGAACCAAGGTATCTGCCTTGAATTCAGTAGTGCTCAGTTCGGCATCGATCCAAGCCAGCAATACGGAGCATAATATAACGGGATAGGAGGGTAATTGGTTGCCTTTTGATAGCAAAAGATCGACTAGTAGCATTGTGGCATATTCTGCACAATTGTGCCAAAGCGAGGTAGGTAAAGGCGGTGACATTAAATTAGGAATAGGGTCTAGTAAAGTAACGGATACAACATAAGCAGTAAGAATACATATTTGTACAAGAGGGTCTGATTGAATGCTGGTTTGTGGAGAGTAGTTTGGAAGATACAGCTTCAATTGAAGCATGAGAATGACTAAGTGATGAGGGGTTGATGTTGTGTTTGCATCGAGAGACTGGTATCGTAAATCAAGATGCTTTAGCATATGAACAAAATGAGATGTAATTAATGTACAGAGAGTATCCGTTCCATTCAACAAGGTTCGAATGACATCACGCGAGGGTGCTTCAGGAAGGACATGCAAGTTGGGTGTACGATTAAACAAAAGCGAGCTTGTTGAAAAGATGGGAAGTGTTACTAGATATTCATCCTCGTCCAAGTCGTCGTCTTCTGACTCTTCAAAATATCCTTCTGCATCTGGATCCCACAACGTGGGTAAATAATCTGCTCCAAAATCTCGAATAAGCTGTTGTGCGATATTTTTTGTAAATTCGTTAAATTCTGTAAAGTTTCGAGTAACAGCCTGCATAGAAAGACCAGTGGACGTGAGTGACATTGACCAGCCAGCCGGCTCTTCTATGATTTCATCTTCTTCTATCACTTCTAGCTTTGGTTTTTTATAGGCTGGAATAGGCGAAGGTGGAAACGAGTCTTGGTTGCTTGGACTGTCATGAGTGCTGTGTCCATCATCTATCGATTCATCTGTATTTTGCATGTACCGAACCAAAAATTCACCTTCTAATTCACGAAGCGAGTCATAGAGTGTCAATACTTTTTGTGACAGATCGGTCAAGTTGGGCGGTGCGTCTGGATATTCACACTAGATGAAGAGGAAGCAAAGGTTATTATTATGCTTTATAAACAACTCGACTTTATAACGACATACTGGCTGATTGGAACGCTGACAACGTGTGCAAGTGGGTCGTGTCTTTGAACATCTATCAAAGTTTTTATTATTGTTATTATCTTGGCCAAAGTTTAAAAACACACCAAACTAAAATAAATAGTAATAATATAATAAAAACACAATAACTTCACTCTTGATTTACTTTGCTTTCTTCTTTCGACATCTTAAACAGCTAAGATCTTTGTTTGAACAGGAACTATTGGCATTGTTCTTAGCTGCTTTTCCTGCCATATTAAAAACAGTGATTTTTTTTTTATTAATACAATATATTTTAGGCTCTCTTTTTTTTTTTTTTTCATTTAAAAAATACAAATAGGTTTTTTTATGACGTACACAACTTAAAATTCCTTTTTGGGGACAACTTTCAAAAAAAAGGAAGAAATAAATTATGGACATTTCGAATTGCTTCCGCTCAATTTACCGACCAAGTGAAATTACTTTCGGTTGAAAAATAAACGGTCTTATCTCCTTGTTCATTTATTTTTGGTAGTAGATCTAACTCACGAGGAAAATACATACATAATCTATATTAAATGTTGTAATCTCTTTCTTTTTGTCCCTCTCTCTCTCTTTTCCTTCCCCTCCCTTTATTTTATCTATTTGTTTATTATAAAAATAAATGTCAGTTCGTGATTTGTCAGAGATATACAATGATCCGCAATCTAACATGGCGTCACAAACAACATTGACAGATAAGCCCTTGGATTCTTCATCTAACCAATCCAATCATAGACAAGGCCAGTCTTGGACACAGCCAGTCTCGAAAACGTCTGATATAGAGCGAGAACCATCTGTCAAATCGAGTCATTTTTTAGACGAGTCGACTACATATCCACCATCGGTATATCAATGTGATATTAAAAGAGCAAGTAGTATTGCTACAGCCATCAGTATGAGGCGTGCTGAAATTATAACCTCTAGAGATAATTCTCAGCATCCTCACAATATGTTGATGAGAGACGAAGAGGAAACAATCATGGAAGAATACCCCTCTAGCTCGGGTTCGTCTTACAAGAAGCACAAGAATGGGACAGATCAACTGCTACTATATGAACAAAAGAAAAGCATTATTATTTTATTGGGTAGATTATTAATGAAATGTGGATGTCCATGCCATAGAGTAGTATGTATATAAGTGCTACTCATAGCAGGCTTACCTATGTATATTTATGAGTATATAGAGACAGTACTAAATAATATGCTATACTTAGGATGAGACACTTCAACATACCGCAAAATTATTAGACCTGGATGCATCCTTCACCTTTTTGCCTGATTCCATTTTAATCACTTTTTTGTATGAAAACAATACATTTTCCATCATGGTAAAATCGCCTCCAGGTTTGGATACCGGCAAAATAGGGAAAATCAATGATATCATGAACTTGTTCTTTAGAAGCGAAATTGATCTAGATCGTTGTCTTGTTTTACTGCATGAAGTTGCGACGGCACCTCCTACATGCGGTGTTTTCTCCACAGTAGCATTTTTTGTTCTAAGCAGTGGAACAGCTTCTGTAATGATGTTTGGTGGTAGGTGGATGGATGGTGCTATTAGTGTCATGACTGGTACAATGGTTGCTATTCTATATATACTCTCTACACACTTCCCTATATTTGCTCGTGTGTTTGAAATGTCAGCATCTATATGTGTTGCAATTGTGGCTCGCGCATTACACGGATATTGTTGTTTCACTAGTGTTGCCATGTCATCCATTCTGATTCTACTGCCAGGTTATACAATGACGATGGGTGTGGTAATTATATATATACATATACGGTTGCTGCCATTACATCATGTTTAGATTTATTCACTCCCTTATTAATACATTTGCTTAGATCGAACTTTCTGCTCGACACATCACAACGGGTGTTATTCGGCTTGTTTATGCTATATTTTATGCGTTCCAATTAGCCTATGGATTACAAGTAGGTAGTAGCCTTTACAATGCCATTAGTCCCAATTCACCTGAAGATGAAATGTGTGGTCAAAGTGTATCGCCCTATTTCTATATACTTCTTTTGCCTATACTAAGTATTGGTATTGCCCTTTCCTACGGCTCTTCTCCAAAGCAATGGCTATCGCAAACATTTTCTGCAACTATTGCATTTTGTGTTACTTATTTTTTGGGCAAAATCATTCCAGACGGCCAAATTGTGGGAGGTATTGCAGCTTTTGCCATAGGTCTTTATTCAAACTTTGCACTCAAAGTAACGGGTCAACCACCTTTAGCTCCGTTGTGTGTAGGAATCACTTTATTAGTTCCTGGAAGTATAGGTATTTTATCTTGCACTAGTTTTTTTTTTTGAAAGATGAAATCAAGATATTCATTTAAAATGACCACTTTATTCGTCATGATTAGGCGTTCGTGGAGCTTATTCTCTTTTACATCAAAATGACAATGGGCAGGGTATATTTGCGTTACAAATGCTGTCCATAGCTCTTGGTTTATCTGCAGGTTTATTTGCAGCAGCCATGATTGTATACCCATCTGGTAAAAAGCGGTCCATGTACATTTCCTTATAAAGACTCCCCCTAGTTTTTCATTATATCTGGCGAGTGACTTTTTTTAATTTTACATGAAACCTATCAAATACATCTTTTTTTCATAATTTGAACACAATGACAATAAAAGTTTTTTCAAAATACATACTAAATTCACCATTTTATTTTTGTTTCTTCTATTTTTATTCTATTTTATGAAGTCATCTGATATTGATTCAAGAAGATCTTCTCGAAGACGAAGTTCGTTTTCAGGCATAAGTATCGCACCTAACGGCTTATATGGATCCCCACGAGCGTCCATTCATATCGAAAGACAGCTCAACTCTTTACTTGAAGACAACAACGAGGATGATCCTATTCATATGCTTCAGGATAATTTCAGCAACCTTGATATAACATCGATTAATTCAAATAGCCCAAGTAAAGTGGAACAACGTCATGGTAGTGTAAGTGCATCAATTTTTTTTTTTTATATTATTAAAAAAACACTTGCCAACACTAAGTTTACTACGGCTATTATTTTACTTAGATGTAGGTAACATATTCCTTCTTTTTGAGGATCAACCTAATATTTTCTTGAGTGTAGTAAACAAGACTTTTCAGACTTGTCGTCTCCTTTTACCGAGCATCCAAAAGTGTTGGGACACCACTCTTTTTATATACCAGCACCGACAAGTATCCGTCACTATATTGATTCTCCAGATGATAGTATACTTAGCACCATGGATTTACCCTACCCTTTTAGAATCCGTGAATCACGCTCTGGTCAATTAAATCGAGTTTGCAATAGCTGCATCTCAAATCTAGGAGAAAGGAGAGGTAGACATCAAAGTAGAGATCGCAGTTTGTACAGTATATCCATGGATGAAACCATTAGCAACACAAAAGCAAAAATACCTCCCACGCTTTATCAAAATTCTTCCATGTCGGACCAGGTAACAAAAAATATCATTGCATGGTTACCAGAACAAAATATTGAATGGAGCGAATGGCAAGAATCTAATTCGGTGGTAAAAGTTCACCGAAAGAGTAGTCCAGTGCATCCATTAGACTAAGAATTACTTTAAATTATATATATGCACCTTCCATGCTTTGAAGGTTTGAATCCATCATATAGACCCTATTGGTGTTAATGCTCTTTATTTTCAACAAAAAACTTTTTTTTTTTTAAAAAAAAAGGCTCATTTTACACTTCAAGTTTACCACTATTATTCTTCGAATAAATAATAATTGGAATTAATTAGTCATAATTATGCATTTTACAACTATTAGAGCAATGCCTCTCTGTCATCCGGCTTTTTTTCATTTTTTCATTTTTTCCAAAAAGGATACATTTTCACGAACAAGAAAAAAGGTAAAACATCTAGTATATATTTTAATTCTTGCCTAATCCTCGTTGATTTCTTTGACTTTAAAAGTTGAGGTATTTTTGAAGTCTTTATGTTTGCATGATTTATATTAGTAATGACAATACTACATTCTTTCAACCCATGCTTTTTTTTTAAGAAAAAATAAAACACATACTCATTTTAAATAATCATGAATGCAAGCCATTAGAAAATTACGCAGTATATACTATTGCAATACGCAATAGTATTATCAAAAGGGAGAGGAAGTTACAAGTTGGTTCTATTATGACAACCTTCTATCATCCCGAAATATAACTAATAAATATATATATATATATTAACATTTTTGTTTTAGTGATGAGCGAAACTCTCATTTTCTGCTTACAGTTTTTTTTCCTTTGATTAAAGTCATCATATGTTGTTTGATTCGTCGTTTATCACTTGTCTGCTAATAGTGAATTTGATGACATTTCCTTACACTACTACTGCAAGAACAAAACACTTGGCTGAAATATAGGATCTTGTATTCATAGATAGTAATTACTATATATCTTTTAAGAGCATGCCAATATCTTTTAGAAGATGATATACCAATTGCTATTGGCTGAAATAATATACTTTTATTTATTTCTTTTTATTACTTTACAATGGATTTGAGATCCATTTTGCTGAATTTACTTATATTGTATTTCATTTTCATTGGGCAGTTATTTTTTTTAAAGTACTGCCTCACTCAAAAGTTGATATTTAAGACTTGTTTTATTTTACAAAGTTCTGTTTTTTTTTTATATATATATATTCCACTTCTTTTCTCTTGTAATAACCATGTTTGCTACCCGCGTATTTCCTTCTGTTGCAAGATCAATGTCAACATTATCTCGCGTTCGTAAGTCAAATACTCTCAAATGACACCGAATTCAACATGTACAATTGAAGCACCTGAGCTAATGTAGGTGAATATAGAATCTAAGAATGCACCAGCTGCCATTGGTCCTTACGGTAAAATACACTATTTATTGTTTTATCAAGTCAAAGTACAAGTCATTAATTTATAAAGCAAAATAGCCCAAGCTATCAAAGTAAATGGAATGGTGTATACTTCTGGTTCACTTCCTGTTTTACCCGAATCAGGTATTCCTGTCACACTATGTTTGCAAAATTTTTGAATGCAAAGTAACAAATTTGTGTGTGTTTATCTGGTAATTAGGTGATATTGTTGAGGGTGGAATTAAGGAACAGACTCGCCAAAGCTTAACCAATATTGCAGAAGTCCTGAAGGCTGCTGATTCTGGTATGGATAAAGTAGTTAAAACAACTGTCTTTTTAAAAGATATGAATGACTTTGTGGCTATGAATGAGGTTTATGCTACTGTGAGTATCTTTTTTTTTTAAAATTTTTTCAGACAATTAGAGACATCTAATGTAATCCTACTGCTTTAGTTCTTTATTGATCACCAGCCTGCTCGTAGTGCCGTTCAGGTAGCCCGTTTACCTAAGGATGTCGCAGTTGAAATTGAATGCGTTGCAGTTACCAAATAAAAATAAAATACATACATTGATATCTACTACATTTTCATCAGTCTTCCAACCAGACTTAACTTTTTAAGGCTGTATATAGTTAGTATGACATTGTGTTTCTTTTATCAACTAATAAAACTATAGACAATAAGGTCGTCTAAATTTGGATATAAAATGTAGTGTGTATAAGGAGCTCTCAAGAAATCAGAAATGTGAATGGGCATGTCTTTTCTCAAGTATTGACTGACAGAGTAAGGGAGGTTATGGTAGTTTTCTTTACAGTGTTCTCAAAGTAAATAGTATTTGGTGACTGGTTTTTCAATCAATGGGAAGCAAAAGTACACTATACGTTGTGGTATTGTTTAATCCTAGTATCAACAGTTGAATGATGGCTGTTAATTTTATTCTCCCCCATGGATGAACTGTATTCTAGAAAAATCAAATCTTATTTTAATTTCAGTCGTAAGTTTAGTTGTATACTTTCACTAAAAATAAATGTTTACAATACAAAGGCTGAGTAATGTCATGGGGGCAAATTAACATGGCACTTTCTACCACATACATCGGAAAAACAAACATTTTATTTCTTAAGAGCACTCATTTAGCCTCAATAGTTATATATGAACTCCAATAAACATGGCTGAGGCTCATAAAAGGCCGGTAAGTCTACTATAAAGGTGTAACATTTTGTAAAAGTTCAAAGAAGGCCCTCACCAGAATCAAATGAGGCCTCTTTAGCCTCAGTTAATTTTTCCGTTGTATGTTCTCATGGAAGCAACTTTCCAATTTTATGACGCTGGAGTATTCCATATAAAAATAACTTGTTTTTTTATATTCACACTTATCATAGTTATGTGTTTATTTGTTTATTATTACAGTGGTTCTAATAATAAGCTTATAAATGCTGATCCTTTGAATTTAATTTACTCCTTAATAAAACAAAGTGACCTTTTAAACTACCAAAAAAAGAAATTGTAACTTCTCTAACAATAAGAAGAATGTCATTACTATTCCTACTTTTCTAATTATAAAATATATCGTTTCATATTATTTGTCTCCAAAGCTATTCTTCTCAGAAATATAAAAACAAAAATGAAATGTAAATGATTTATACAATGGACCTTTTAACTTTAATAGCTTTAAGACGTTTATCTTATTGGTTTATCAAGGATCAAAATATTTTACAAATGTAGCATAAGTTTACTAAAGAAACCAGTAACTGATTGATACTCACATCTTGGGTAGAATACTCGTATCGGTGAGCTCTAAAAAAGTTAATTACTGAAAACATAAGATGGGGGGCAATTAGCTTTTAGAAAATATGTATTTTTAGAAATACCCCCAAGTATGCCCTGTCCATAGTTGCGGGTTTTATCTATATTTTCTAAGGTGACTATAAACATTTCGTAGTTCGTGTAGAAAGGCCCGGAGAAGTAGGACTTAAAAGGAATATCCTTTTTTTAGTTGTTGTACTATTTTCTATATAAATTTACTCACAACCAGATTGCCTCACCAGCTGACATCTTGCCAAGATGTACTATCCAGAATTTGAAACCAATAATGACATCTTATTTTTCCCAAATAGTCGTCCCATTCAACTATCAATATCAGATTGAAAAAAAAAAAATGTTTGGCGCATACTTGTATAATGTTGTTCGTTTTCTTTTAAATTCATTAATGCTACACAGAGTCCCTGATTATTATTTTTTTTATTCTTTAACAAATGATTATATCGGTGTTTATTTTACTGTTTTTTTTGTATAAAGGTTTACTAAAGTCGTTTGTTTTACTAGTATTATTGCTGTCCTCAAAGTCTATTTTAGGTAAATTCGTAAGCTACTAACAATAAAACCTTTATTATGGGATGATCAGTTCCTTTATGATGTTTATGCTCCAATTCTCCAATTTAATACTATTTAAGAAAGAATATACACACAAACAATTTAAGTATTTTAATCATTGATGCATCCAGTCTGATGATACTTCTATTTGTAGTAAAACCTTTGGAGAAAGTACTGCATATTGCTTTTTAAATAAATCATCGTTATTATGTGACATCCTTACGTTAGACTTTTTTCTTGTGTTTCATTACTATTAAAAATACTAAATCATTTCTATCAATTAAGAAGTTTTTACAACGAAATGCAAAAAAAAAGTTCTCGTTCCTTACTCTAATATTTCATGTTGACAGCTGCATTGAGGCTTATTATTTCTATTATTATTGCTATTATCACTACTATTAATGTGCTGCAACAATGAAGTAGCTCAACACTGGCAGTCACAGTTTGAAATAGACCATTTAATTTAGACGTTCATATAAAACAATTATGAGACTAGATTAACGGCTTTATTTATTGTCAAATATAATATGACATTTAAACAACACAGCACTGGATTTATGCAAATTTAACTTGCTTTGACATGATTGGATGCGAGATCTTTATTAAA
>VCJE01002965.1:0-26002 GCA_024140265.1 Backusella liffmaniae | reverse complement strand
GGTCACTGATGAAAATGCGAAAAAAAAAAAAAAGAGAAAAAACCTGTCTATTATAACAGTTCAAATAACTAAAACTAACAATGGCCAAACAAGTAGTTGCTAAGCACCACTCTTCCGATGAAGAATCAGACAGCTCTTCCTCCGAAAATGAATCTGTTAAATTAGATCAAGCTTCTGATGATTCCTCCGATGAATCTTCAAGCGACGAATCTGAAACTTCTGACTCTGGCAAAAAGCGCTCCATCGCAGATATCAAAGAAGAAGATGATTCCGAAGAAGAAGAAGAAGAAGAAGAAGAGGATGAAAAACCCCCTAAAAAGATTACCAAGGTCGAGAATGTCACCAAGAAGGTCTTTGGCTCTGAAGGAAACACCATCTGGGTTGGACAGCTAGACTTCAATGCCACCTCCGATGATATTCGCGAATACTTCTCCCAGTGTGGTAAAATTCAGGATGTCAGACTTCGTAAAGATCCAAGAACTGGTAAAAGTAAAGGTTTTGCTCATATCGACTTTGTCGATAGCGAAGGCAAAGTCAAGGCCAAGGAATTGGACGGTAGTGAATTCAACGGACGTACCATCAAGGTAGACGATGCCGCTGTTGCTAAGCCTCGCGCTAAAGATGAAAACTATGGCCCAAAGACTGATACTGTTTTTGTTGCTAATTTAAGTCACAGCATGGACGAGGATTCTGTCCGACAAGCTTTCGAGAAATTCGGTACCATTGTTGGCGATATACGTTTGCCTTTTAATAGAGAGACTGGCAAAATCCGTGGTATTGGCTATATTCAATTCGAAAGTGCTGATGAGGCCGAGACTGCTGTCAAAGGAATGAACGGTGTGACTGTTGAGGGTCGCCCTATTCGTACAGATTTCAGTGGAGGTGATGACTCTGACCGTGTCAATAACCGTCCTGTTCGTGGTGGCTTTGGCGGTAGTCGTGGTCGTGGTGGTCGCGGAGGCCGTGGTGACCGTGGTGGCTTTGGCGGCGGTCGTGGTCGTGGTGGTCGCGGAGGCCGTGGTGACCGTGGTGGCTTTGGTGGCGGTCGTGGTCGTGGTGGCCGTGGTCGTGGAGGGTTTTAACAAAATCAGAAATGTAACTGTAATATAAATTTGTACAAGTAGCTATTATTACTTTTTTTCATTATCATATATCATTTACTAAGATCATTTCATAAAAAAAAAAAATTAAATATAAATATAAATATAAAATATCTAACCTTAACATTTGCCTGAGATCCTTTCGTCATTGCAATAAGAACATGATAAGAGATACATTTTTTTGACAGCTACATTAGTAATGTTTAAAAATATGACATGATAGCTAGTGGCAACTCTTACAATGATATAAATATCAATAATGCACTAAATTGTAACCTCTGTTTGAAAATGTGAGCCGATATGGATAAACGGCACAGATATTGATCTAGGCATTGATGGTATGATAAGAAACAAAAGAAAAAAGTAGCTCTAAAAATAATTCTGGATTTACATGGTTGTAACTACAAATATGGCACTAATACTTGTGTAGATTTGATCCTTCTGAAGAAACTGTTTATAGAATGTTCACCCTTTCACTGTATTGTATTTTATTTATATCAAAATAATTCTTGAAACAATACCAACACCTACGACTAACCATTAAAATCTCGCTGAAGAGATAATTTCGGACCATTATTATCTATTGTTGGTTGCCAATACAGGAAGAGAGTATTGCTACATGATATTTAATTGTAATAAAATGGGAATTATACTCAATTTTACTAGAATTTAACTTGGAAGAATAGATAGCCAAAAAAGGAATATCGGCAATCTAGAAATTATCAGTCTCTTTTACTGCCATAAGTATATCTGTCACAATTTTTCCATTGAATAAAATAGAATATGTATTATAGTTCTTTCAATTAACCATCTGAATGCGTACTTGTAACATAGATATTAAGTATAAATAGTGGCAACTCGGTTATTGTTTTGGTATCTAGAAAAGCACTTTTTTGTGATGTTCTTACATTTGAAATTTGTATTCATATATATGATATTATTACTTAAAGTGTTGCTCATACATTAAATCAGGAAAATAAACACCAAAGAAAAATATTACAAGGATCTTACAATCTATCAAAGATCATCAAGGTGAAAAGGACGAAGGAGATTGCTATTAAAAAATCCAGGACCACCTTCTCGCTTTAGAGAGAAAGTATTTTGTTGGTGATAAAGATGTTTATCTGGTGTTCTGTATTTGGAAACATGGGAAATGGAATGAAAAATGCGATCAAAGATATTGATAGAAGAGATGGTGAGTGATTTAAGAGGACCGATTCTCGATATTGTACGGTCGAAATCACGAACGAGTATCGAACATATCAAATTTGTCCGTTTTGTTATAATAGGCTTTTTAGTTCTTTTAATAGAAAAGGAAACGAGGTTAGTGGTGTATCAAGAAGTATCAACTTTGAATATCCCCGCTTTCTGGCTGGAATGGCCACTTTTAATTGTGATCTGGCAAATGCTCTATGTATGGGAATATTTGGATACGCTCAAATATAAAAAAAAAAAACAAGACATTATCTTGCTTCAATCTAAAAACTATTAAAAAGTGAATAAATAATGAGCAGACTATGTTGGTTTTTTTAATAAGCAATACTTTAGTATAAGCAGGGTATAACATATTTTCTATCATTACTATTTTATTTCATTTCATTCAGGTTTAACACTTTCGTAATATATGAATATCTATTGTTTTTTTAAGAGTAAAGCAGGTAATGAACTTCCGAGCTACTTTTTTTTTTCAGAATTAAAGAAAAGATGACAAAAAGTATCAATATAAAAGAGAGTAGAGGATCTTTGCTTGTGCTTATTATTATTACAGGTTGGTATATAAGCGCGGAATACACATATTGAAGTAAGGTAATTATTTTATTATTTAAAGTTAAGATCTCCTTTTACTCATTTGAATATTTTCTTTCTCTTTCTCTTTATCATTGATATATATATATATATATTGACCTCATTTGAATCGCCAGGCTCACTTTTAACTGCTATATTTCTAAAACCATCACATTTTCAAAATTAACCCACTTGAATAAATTGACCCAATCCTTTTTGATCTTTGTTTTTGCCCGATGTTATTTGTAATGATCCTAACTTTTCCTCTTATAAATATCGCAACAGTGATGGATTTAAATTACAAATACTACACCTTTTTCTTTCTTCTCCTTTTTTTTTTACTTGTCAAACATGATTAGCACTGGGGACAAATGCATTAAACTGAATTTAAATGATAAAAAAAAAATCTTTAGCACGATTGATTTTAAATATTCGTATTTCTTTCTCTACTTCTTCTTTGTTGATAAACGAACAGGTGTTTATACTACTAATTAAATATCTTACAATTCCAGTAATGAAGGGACAAAGGCATGTGTCATACAATCTAACTTTCAAGTATTTGTATAACGCACCGGCGGCTGGAGCGTGTTTCCGGATACAATCAAAAATAAAGTATGGTATATTAATTAGCTATTTTCATTAATTATCTGCATTAGATCACCGACCATAAAAAAAGAGCCACATCAATCTGTATGCACTTTTTTCTTCCATCATAACAATAACAGAGATCGTGTAACTTTATGGCCTTAGGTACGATAGTTTTTTGATATCAGAAACTGTGTTGTCAAAATCAGAGAATATAAAAGAAAACGGGGCCAGCTTGCTATTAAGAATACTAATTTTCCTCGATCCTTGGGCTATTAAAACTTGAATAAAGTAAAGTTGTAACACGAAATCTATGTTTTTAACACCCACGCTATCGTCAACGGCGAAATGCTAAACAATTTAAAAGACACTAGACAAATAAGCAAGTATCTTCCCGGAAACAAGTGTTTATCCTCTCGTATGTTTTCACAGTACGTATTTGGAAAGACTCTAAATATTTTAGGTCTACTAATATGCATTACTATACAAAATAAAGAAAGATCGTGTTAGAAGAAAAAACACTAGCTCTATAAATATTTACTTTGGGCCCCGATCTTGGATCATAATAGTATGTAATAAGCATACGCGTATAAGGTACTCAAAGTGACTAACGTTTGGCCATATAGGTCACGCTCGCTAAAAGAGAAAAGGAAAATCACATCACATTGCTAAGAAATAAAATTAAAAGAAATAGGGGTTGCGATTGTTCTTTAAATTTCTTTCCGCCTTATCAAGAGTAACCTTATAGAACGTAATTCAAAGGAAATACTAAAATAAGATAAACCTTATTTTCAATCGACATAGAATGCCCTGAGCTTAGGTTTAAGTGATAAGAAGATATGCTGTATAGATGTTTTATAATATAGATCTATATGCATGTATGTGTGTATTGATTTATATACCTATTCATAGATGAAAATAACAGATATAAGATATGTTCATCGCCTATCTTTAATATAGTTTTATTAAAAAGGAAGCGTGTTTATGCACTAACGGGAATATTTTTTTGTTTGATTTTAGTGTAACTATTCCCAGTAACTGGGAGGAAGACTGGTTAGATTTGTTCACGCCGTATTCACAATCTAAAAAAAAAGTAGAAGTTGACTTGCTGGTTAAGTTCGCTAGAAAAAAAACAGTGGAGTATATTCAGGGTGAATACGATAAACCTTTGGAAAAAAACAAAAAAATAAAAAATATATATTATGTTGATCATCAGTTCCTATTATTCTCCTACTTTAATATTAGTTGTGTCTTACAACATATATATCAGAGCACCCCTTAAAATGCAAGTCAATAAACTCTGACGTTAAGCACTGGTAGAAGTAAGCTTTTAGGCTGAGCCCCTGGTTTGCGAATCAATCGGCCACAGAATTTTAGTGGGTACAAGCGTCTTCCGATAACCGTAGGGTGAAGTTTGTATATAAAATAATAGTTAACTTTATACGTACTAGAGTTTACAAAAAAAGGTATGTTAGCAAAATGCGACTTTTTTTGAAACGGGGCTGTGTGTACACAATGTAGTTAAATATAATTTTCAGGATATCCTCAATAATGACTTTTTGTACAAAAAAGAGCTAAATGAAAAGTCATAAAAATAAGGCTAAAAGCCCTTTGGGTGGCATTTTTTTTTTGTCGAACCTGTTTTAATTTAGTAAGTATCTTGAATAAACTAAAGTAGAATATAAATATTTGATTCGTATTATTTACACTATAAGTTGCGATCTCTTTGGCTTGACTTAATACCAATTGATAAAGTTCTTAACTTTCACTCTCAAAAAATAAATTATTTCTAAAACGCAGCCTATAATTAAAACTACCGAACAATCTACTATATCCATTATACGTATTAATTAAAACTTTGAAACGGTTTATAGCATCACAACTTCTCCATCGCCACTAACTACATTCAAATGAATTGAAAACTAAACATTTTCGTAATCACTTTACTTCGTAAATCATAATATAAGTTTGTATAAATTTAATATCCAAGTTAAATGGATTATTTTTTAGTGTACAAATTAAAGTACTAGCTCTTTCAATGGTATACAATTAGTACACCTAAGGTACAGTGTACAGTGTACAGTGTACAGTGTACAGCACAGACACTTTACTATGATTATGTTATAAGTATGTATATATAGACTGTTCATAAAAATAGGACGCATCGCCTTTTTTGGTGAACGAGTATCTGTACCACTTTGTATATTGCCAACAATATTAATGTGGGATGAAAAAGATCATTACATGGGTGGCAGCATGAAAACAACAAGCATTTGTTAGATGAAATCACATTACTATTCTAGATTTAAACCCAATTCTAGAAAGATAAAACAGAAAATAGTAATAAACCCATTCAAATCTTCAGCTAATTTATGAGCACTACCTATTGTTACTATCTATTCTATTTATTTTTATAGCGCATTCCAGAATCATCCCCGAGATAGTCATATCTAATTTTCTTTTCGTATGTGTATTTGATTATCCTCAAATGATTTCGAACTGTGTGGTGAACTAAAAATGGCGCAAAGAAATAAGCACATATTCTATTCTATTTTTATCTATACAATTATCTATATAGATCGCTAAAAAACAGGTAAATATAAGGCCTGCGCTTTTATCATTTAATTAAGACTTTGATGTATTTACAAATAAAGATATTGATTTCATAAAATAAAAGGTTTATGTCAAATAGTAAGAATATAAAATGTTGAGGATAAAAGATATTGATACTGAAAAAAACCGTTTTAAATATTTCGAGAAAATCGCTTTATCTTCCTAGGGCTCCAGCGATCAGACCATTGGGTGATACTAATCAACAGCTTTTGAGTCTGAGTCACCCGTTGTTGAAGTTCACGATAGCCAATCTCCTTTGGCCGTTCTAGTAACTTATCACTTGCAATATCATCTTCCAAATAGGTTATTTTGCCATTCTCTCGAGGTAAAGCGAGTTCTAAGAAACCCATCTGATTCCTCAAATGAAAGATAATTACGTTGCAAGCAGCGATATAAAATATACGACAAGCCCCAGCGATATTAACCAAAGACTTGATATCTGTTTTTAGATGTGAGAATACGACTTCGAGTATTTCTAAAGGTAGATTGGCAAACTTGTTAGTTGTGACAGTAAAGGAAGTCTGTTTCGGCAAAGATGAATGTTGAATTGCGTCATTTTTTACGCTTGTCAAAGTGTCACATGAGATATCAGTATCAGGTTGTTTTACAAGGAGAGTCGGAACATTATTATCAATCGTGTTTCCAAAATTACTCTCAGATTTAATGGTATCAGGTTTAGGTAACTTCGGTGATACCAAGAGGCTCAACGGTGCTAGCTTACCTTGCTGACACTTTGTGATTTTTCTTTTCATCTTACCTGTCACCTCTTGAGCTTCCCTTAGACATAAGATACCCGTTATTTCTCTTTCACGCCGTAATTCAATCAATCTACTGAGTAATTGTCGATGATAATAGCGGCCAGGACCACGATCACCGCATATAAGCTGAACTATCAACGTATCCATTGAAACTTCCAAAATAGCAGGCTTGATTTCACTATCCGAGTAGTGGAGTTCCAGTGCTTTTGCTATTTCTAAGGCTTGGTCTCCAGCTATAAAGGGATAGTCCAAAAAGGGTGTTGTCTGCTGTATTTCTGCAACTTCTGAATTAGTCCCAGGGCAAAGGATAATAAAGTATGCGTCTTTTTTTAGCAAAAGTTCAAAATACTGACAACAAACAAATATGATTAAGATTAGTAATGTAATAATAAAAATAGAGCGTAAAATCAGGTAGGTACCTGTTTCTGTACAGGATCAATAGTAAACTCTTGTTGGGTAAAAGGGTCTACAAACGAATTTGTGTCTGGATCTAACCCAAACATGTTCAAAATACGTAATAGTTGAGGACAGACTGGGCAGTGCGCATTTTTTAACGTTATAAGTATTAAATGATATTCAGAGGCAAGCTTTTTAACGTCAACGCCTTTTCCCTAGTAACAGAATATGTAGTTGTTAATATAATAATAATAGTTAGCATTTTGAGATTATAAAATAACAATGAATGAATAGATAAAAGAATAGTACCTTAACATCAACTAAAGCCATCTCAGGAAATTGCTTTGGAACTGTTGCCATTAACTGCATTCGATCAATGTAATAATTCATGTTCATCTCCATCTTGAATGAAATATAGATAAAAGTAATACTAACAACAATAACAATAGTATATATGTGTATGCTGTGATTTTTATGGGTTAAAGCCAAAAAAAAATGAAACTGGGAAATTATTCTTGAACCCCAGACAAAGAGAGACAAAATTCTATGCGTGTTTGCTCAAAAGAATATATAAAAGGTATTTATTTTATGTATAGAAAAGTGGATTATCTTTATACAGAATATACTTCCTTAGAAGTAAAATAATAAAAGGAATAAGCATAAAAAATAAATAGACAGAAAAGAGTGAGATATATATCATAACATACTAAAAGGCTCTATCATACATTAATGTACATATAACAGATAAGTTGAATGAAAACAAAAAGCAACTATAAACAGGTAAACTAATAATTGTAAAAAGGGTATAATAATATCACAAGAGAGGGTGCCCGATGTAGATTTGTCAATGAAAGTTAAGCAGCGGAAAGGATGGGCTCAGAATCTGGTTTAGTTTTGGATTTACTTTTTTTGCGTTTTTTCCGGGATATTGGGATTTTTTTCTTTTTCTTTTTCTTCTTTTTTTTTTTGTTATATAGATTTTACTAGCAAAGAAAGGTAAAATTTGAATATATCAAACAGTCACCTTTTTTGTACTTTATGCAGAAAGGGTTTTATTCATCATTTAGAAGATGCTTTAGAGTCAGACAAACTGGCCTTGAGAAGATCTGACTTGGTTTAGGTTGAATCTTTGGCATTAAAATCCTGAAATTCTCTGTAGTTGGAGAGGGAGTTCGGGGGGAGGAAGCACCAGAGGACACTGATGAAGCAGATGAGTAGCACATAGAAGGAAGTGAATTATAGTTCAGGTGACCCTCTGTAAGGCTACCCGTCCTCTCGATTAACCGTTCAACATATTCGCGGCGCTCTTGAGAGCTTAATCTTCGTCTCACATGCGAAGGTCTATGGACACGCAAATGTCGTCTTAAATTACTAATAACCGCAAACCGTCTACCACATCCAGAGCTGTTCATTATTTGGAGGAATAAAAGTAATAATAGGATTAGTTTTAATACTATTCGCAAATACAGTCTAAGCATAGCTCCACCCTTACATGTCACACTCGTGCGGTTTTTCGCCTGTATGGGTGTAAACGTGAGTCTGTAGCGCGCTTGGACGAGTGAAATCTTTTGGGCAATAATCGCACTGGTATTTTTTTCTTCTGGATTTGTCCTTTTTTAATGAAGATGTAAGAACAATGTCATTAAACGTACTAGAAATTATTCGACTTTGATTTACTTGAGTCATAAACCAATAATAAACAGAAAGTGTAATTAAATGCAAATATAGAAGAAGAAAAAAACTTGACAAGAAGAAGGGAGAAAGACAAAAATAAACAAAGTTAAAAAATTGCATACTTTTTATATTCAAAAAGGGAGGGGGGGAGAGAGGGCCAAAAAAGTAAAAAAGGGGGAGAAGCAAAACTCTTACAATCGATCTTCAACATAGTTAGATGAAGTTTTTTTAAGAAAAACAAAAATAAACAAAAAGTAAAAATAAAACAAAGATTTGAATCGGGTACCTTTATTGAAAAAGGAAACTTAGAGAATTATGCATATAATGTATCTTTCACAGGAACTACATTTGTGTTGACTAGAAAGTGCGTTTTGTTTTATTTTGTTTTTATTGTTTTTGTTTTTTGTTTGGTAAAGAATATGATTATCATTGACCACTAACATAACAAGAAACACAATGCTATTTACTCCGACCTTCAGCTTTGGTTCTGTGTATTTCACCTTTGTGTTTAGACCATATGCTATAAAAGGATTGAGCCTTGGGTGGCTCAATCGCACATTTAAATAATAATCTCGATAAACTTTAATCCAAAAGAGAGTACAAATTCCAGAACTCGTTATTTCTGGTACTTCCAACTTTCTTTGATCTAATATGTCTTTATATGTTATGTCCAGTATACATTCAATTTTTGACACAAGTCATATAGTTTTCCCAAATTTGTACAAAGTTACTCCAACCAGAAAACCGAGATACTAGTCACATTCTCCTATCGTTGACAAAATAAAAATAATAATCTGAAAATCGTGTTCCATATTGACACAGATATGCAATGTTAAACCCACCAATAGCAGCTGTATGGGGTTAGATTAGCATACAGGCCTGTGATCAACGTGAGAAGAAGCTCATGTAAGACCATCGTTATTTTATCTTTAGATGGAAACATCAAGGCAAAGTAAAATAAAATGACATTCCAGATAGTTCATCTGGATATCTAAATATGCAAAAGCTTTTGAAATTTAAATGGATATATGATCATCTATATAGTTTATATACTCATACTTATATAAGAAAAAATTAGTCAAGTATACGGCAGTTAGTATATCTTGTATGACATCCATTTGTACCAACACACATTTTAACACCGATTTTTGTTTTTCATATCAAAAGAGAAGGCACTTCCTCTAATTTTATATTTACCCTGAATAGAAGAGAAATGCAACAGCTAGTTGGGATAAATTAACGATGAAGTATTATGCATGCATGTGCCTGATGTGCAAAAACAAAAATCAAAATAGTGATCGAAATAATTGCTTTTATTGGTTTGATGTCGGAGAAATTTGGGGTATCAATAACGGTTCACGGTGGCACCTTTACGTCCTGATAAAAAGACCAACAAACTAGCCCCCGTAAATGCTGCTGATGTTTGGAATAGAGCATTAAACCCATACATACTGTAGATATATCCTCCCAAGACAGATCCGAGACCATACCCTAGTCCTGAAAACGTAGCTGCCAGGATTCCTTGTGCGATGGCCCGTTGTTCGGGCGGGAAAAAGCTATCGACCTCCGCAACTGAAGTGCACCACATTAGCGCATAGGAAAATCCTATAAAAAAATATTGGTTTGTTTATTATATATAGGTTTGATTCAATAGTAGCAATAAAAAAAGAATATGACAATGATACAAATATATACATATATATATACATAGTTTCATGTACATATGTACACATTTATTTTTGTTATTATTTCTATAATTATTTAAATTTCATTCTATTCTTACCATTAATTAACTGAAGCGCCAAAGCAATGATGATCGATTTGGTATCATTGGGAGTTAGACACGTATAGACTAGAGCACGAAAGATAAATGACAGGTGGGATGCTATGATCAAGATCGTGACGCTAAATCGATCGAACATCTATTATATAACATATAATGTATTGTTTTAAATTACGACTACAGCCCACTGAACTATTTTGCTTAAAAGGAACAAGTCAGATTACCTGTTTAAACAACCAAAAGGTAACCACTTCGGCTATTCCTCCGATAGGTCCAATGAGACCCATTGATGATGCATCCATACCAAGGTCTCTGAAAAGTAAAAATAAAAATTGACATATCATAGAGTAAGCTATACCAAAAAGAAGTACAGAGACAAGAAAAGTTTGCACGACACGATTTTTGAGTGTTGACTTTTCAGGGGCATCACTGCCCGGGTTTCCGACGGCTGCAAACGCAGAAAGTGAAGTGTCTATCGTGGGGACATTAGATAAAGCTAATCCAAGCGGCGGGAAAGTTACAGGTCTGTTGTCATTGCTCAGAATGTTTGTTAATAATTCATTTGCTTCCATTTGTACATCTAGCGCTGCTACAGAGGTTGTTTGATACAGATTTGCATTCTCATCACCCAAATATTCAGTGTTGGCCACACTATTCCATCTTGAGATAAAAGATGAGTGTCGTGAATCTTGTAATTTCATTGCCGAGTGCCCCAGCGGGTTGTACAAATAATTTCCCTGATGCAAAGGTTGTGCAATCACGTCATTGTAGCTATTGTTTCTTGGTAATCTTCTGCTTAGTAAAGAATCTCTTTCGTTCCCTTCTCTTGCTGCATTATTTATGGTAGAGTCATGCGTGTCTGTAATAGACATTTGATCAATCATATGAGAGTCGAGCTTGATAAACATGGATAAGAGGACGAAGCTAATAATCCCCACAAGGAATACCAAAAAGGAAACTTCTATTCCTTTACTGGATACCAAAAGGCCAACAAGGAATAAATTTGCGCCATTTGACACGGAACCCCACAAGCGCTGGTTTCCTATATTGTTTCGTTAAGGAAGATACCAAGCCACTATGATTAAATGCGTATGTACCATATAAAATTTTCTGGTCACCTAAAAGTTTTAAAACTGCACTATCAACAAGAGCGCAGATTGGACTTCCAAAAAAAGCGAAAATGAGTCCAAGTGCAATCGTAAGAGCCATAACATTATCCGCAACAAAATCTGTCAATCAAATACAGGAGATTTAGTTTTTGAAACAAGTCATTTTATCTCCCTTCTTCCCTTTCTTTTTTTTTTCTTCTCCATACAAAAAACCGATGATCTTATCCCTTTTCTTTTGTACGCCAGAGGCTATTACTCAGTATTAAACTTACCAGATTCCTGTATCCACTCAGGGATAAAATATAAAGTTAAAATACTCGAGCCTCCGATTGTTGCTAATATGCCAAGAAGTGGACCATGCCAAGAGGGTTTTTTATCTGCTAAAAGGGTCCAAAACGGACAAGAAACAACCTGAATAAAAGGGGCAAGAGCCAGTAAAAAACCAATCTGATTTGATGATAGGTTAAGCGACTCGCTATAAAATATGGAAATGTACCCTAAGGCTGAGCCATAAAGTGTATAAAGACAAACATAAAGTAATTTTGGTAAAATATAATTTGAGTCCATTTAGAATTTTATAAGAAATAAAGAAAAACTGTCTGAAATATTATTTTTGTTGATTGTTATTACACCCGTCCGAACTAGGGAAAGTGTTTTTAAGGGGGTTCGTGTGTTTCACCAAAGATATTTCGAAGCTTTTAAATTAAAAATATATGTTTCACCTATCTATGCTCTTTTATTCAGCCTTCATCTGGATTGGTCCACATGGAATATAGATGGTAGTTTACTTCTATTTGGTTTTTATTAAAGGTCTATTCATATTCTATTTTATTGTTGTTTGCCCGATACGTATTAAAAAGAGAGAAAAAAAATGGAAATGATCAAATGTATGACGTTTAATTAATTCCGACGACACAAAATTAAACTATTTGATGCAGCATTTCAACACCAGTAAAATTATGAAGAGCATCGTCTCAGAAATACATTAATGGCGTAGAGGTCAAGACCTTTATGGATGACCCTTTTCTTTCTCTTTCCTTTTTTTTTTTCTTCCTCCTATTCCAACTCACTGTCCACTTGTATTTAGATTATAAAGTGTGAAATGTACATAGCTATTAGCGGAATTCGAAGAATCAGCTAATTGGACCCACGATTGATTTGTGTCAGTGAAATTTACAGTTTGGCATTAGTGAAGTTCCGTCCTTTTTTTTTCTTTGAACGACCAGTTTTGCACTACAGATTTCACCTCGGAGGCGGTATGAGTTGTATTTGTTTCCTTTCAAGTATATAAATGAGGTTTAAAAATATGATGAGTAAAACAAACATTATCTTGTATTAGTTTAATTTAGATTCTAAACTTTAGTTGCGCCATTTATAATGTCCTACTGCATGAATAGTATACCAATTATCCTTTCTTAAAGTTAAATATTATTTTGATTCTTCCGATGTCTATAATCGTATATATAGAATTCACATTAAAATCTTTTATAAAATTAAGTTATATTGTACCCCGAGAAGTCCATAATCATGACTAAAACCGAAGTAGGGGTACACATATGTCTTATAGGATTAGGTCATAGGGAACTTGGTATAAATATGTTGAAGAAATTCTGCAGATAAAATATTCTAATTGGAGAAGATTAAGAAGTTAGAAAATACAAACTTCTGTAATTGAGAGCCAATTTTTTATGTCTTACCTGAGGTGCTAAACATCAGGCTGAGCCCATCTAAATCTTTCCATTTGAGATAAATTTTAAATTAATATGAGATCTTCAAATCAGCTTTAACTGAAGAAAGAAAATATTTATCACTACCTAATAGTATGTATTTAGCCAATATCAGTGATTGATGCATAAGCACCATTTCAACATTTCTAATAATAGGATCTTTTTCTCTAAAGTCTCTATAGCCTGTAGGTCTATTCAACTGTTTTAAGAATAAGGAAGCCCAGTTTATTCCCAATGATAGAGTACTTCGTATTCCATGGATACAACTCATTAAAATAAATCAATGCTTAGAGTAAAATCACCCATTCTTCTCTACCAAGTTCCGTTGTTTGTAAATATATAAATACTGAAAAGGTATATTCTCAAGAATTGTTCTCATACATATCGAGTGAACACACCGGGTGGTATAAAAAAAGTAAATAAATATTGAAAAACACACTTCTATTACCCAATTAAGTTTCATTCTTTATGGGTAACGCTCCACTCTACACCCTTTTTTACTATTAATATAAAAAAGTAAAAACAAATAGCATTTAAAATAAGATGCATCATCTTTGATAGTATCCCACAATAAATAAATAAATAAGCATCTTTTAAATAACGATAATTTGTTCTGAAATGCTGATCCTTATGCCTCACTTCATAGTCCTACCTTTTGACTGAACTGAAAGCAAACATTCTGTTCTTTGTTTTGTTTCTATATACAGGAGTGAACTATATTCTACATTAACTAAGAAAGTTTTAACAAACCATGATGAACCACTTTATTATTAGTATTATTATTTCTTTTGAGGATCTGATAAATAAAAGTTAAAAACATGTTACTTAGTTAAAGTCAGGTTTATAACATTGATAATCTACCTTCATAAAAATAAACAAGTCAAATCTAATAGCTGCACCTCTTATCCAGCTACTCTAGTTTTATAATAAAAAGAAAAACAAAATTGAGTAGGTGTCAGTAATAAAACGCGTTCATAAAGTGTGTGTATTTTTTCTTTTTTCTTTTTTAAAAAAAACAAGGAAAAAAAAAGAACCTCGTCTTTTTAATTTATTATGGCAAACCAATACCAATGACAGCAATGTCCATATCAGAACAGTACTATATTGTTTTATAGTTCATCTTAAATAAACACTTCTAGATTTGAATGAATTCAGTTTTAGTTTGATATTTACAAAAGAAAACAAATGCTGCAAAACATGAAAACAAAGCGGTTTATTTCTGATAACATTCATATCATGTGAGTGTGTACCCTTTCTCTTAGTAACCACTACAGAACTTAAGGATACCGCATGTTTTATATCATTATCCTAATCTATCTATTTTTCTACATATGTATATGTATGTACGCATGTTTAAGTACATATAGTATGACCAAGAACTTAAACATAAGCGATACTGTCGCGGTGATAATATGAAAACAAAGCATATAAATACATCAGATAAAATAAAACTGGCTACGTATTTTAAGAGATGAAGCACTCAGTAAACTAATGCTGTAGCCTGTATCTGAAAAGAGGCTATCAAGGTCTTTTTTTTTATAAAAAAAAAAAGAAAATACACATTAAAACTTTAGTCCAGAACAATGCAAAGGAAGGCTCCACAAAGAGTTAAAAATAGATAAATATTAGGTGGGACGAAATATAATGTCGCATTACAACTCCCCATCTTTGAACATCCATTGTAAAATGAATAATAAATATATTTTTAAGCACCTTATAGTATTTAAAAGATATTTTTCAAGGCTACCTGGTCATAGTATTATTCTCGCCTTATATTTTTTTTCTCTGTAATTTTAGCAATTATGTCAAAAGTAAAAAGTTCCCAATTACGACCTGTATTTCTCTATGAATAACAAAACAAACTCAGTGCGAATGCAACCGCGATAAAGATCAATAGGTCTTACGATAGAAAGGTGACTTCCGCTAGAACAGTTCAGTGCTGGTTTAAGAGGTTTAAAAAGGGCGACATCTTGTTGAAAGAGAAGGAAGGTTGCGGAAGACCCTGTTCAGTTAGTAGCGACGAACTCAGGGACTTGGTGGAGGCCGATCCTCGCCAAACTTCGCACGATTATGTTTAAATACTTGGTGTATCTCATTCAACCGTTCTTGATCATATGAGCCAGATTGTGAAGGTATAAAAGCTCGATAGATGGGTATCTCATACTTTGAACGAAGATCAGAAATCGTTGAGATTGAATTTTGTAAATCCAACCTTCTACTCAACAACAAAGGATCCATTTTGAAACGCATTATCACTTGTGACGAAAAGTGAATTTTATATGACAATCGTGAACGTGATGATGAATGGATGAACAAAGGAGATGACCCAAACCCCTTTGCAAGCTAGGTTTACACCCCAAAAAGATCATGGTGTCGGTTTGGTAGAACGTTGATGGAATCGTTTATTACAGTATTCTGAAACAAGGAGAGACTATCGATTCCAAAAAATACTCTTTTGACATAAAGAAAATGTATACGAAGTATGCTGCAAAGTACCCACGCATTTTCAATATGTCAAAGTCTTATTTACTCCATGATAATGCTAGGTCACATACCGTCCAACTTACCAAGGATCTGTTGGAAAGCTTAAAAGCGGATGTTTTACCGCATTCTCCGTACTCTCCAGACATCTCATCTACGGATCATCACTTCTTTAGGCATCTACATTTCTATTTGCGTGGTAAAACCTTCAAAGACAAAGAGAAGGTCAGAAGGGTGCTAAAGTCGTTCGTTGCCAGTAGAAAGCTCAATTTTTTTTTAGTGGCGGCGTCGAAGAACTACAAATTTGTTGGCAAAAATGTATAGATTCAGATGGTTCTTATTTCATTTAATAGAGTTTATTTTCGATAAAATTATGGCTTTTTGGAGTTAAAAATAATAATGCGACATTATTTTTCTTCCCATCTGATACCAACAATACAGTAAAAATTTAAAATGAATGAGAAGAATGGAATATGAAAACACCTAAAACAACGATACACTGACACTTAATTTTTTGTAGAATTAAGATAATTGCGATCAGGTTTTTATCTAGGGTATTAGATTGTTAGCTAATCTCATAGAGTAGGCATTAGTCTTATACAAAAATAAATAGTTCCGATGTAAAAAAAGCCAATTTGAGACGATTAAATAGTAAATAAGCCATTTACTAATTGAGAATTAGGATTTTCCACTATCAGTTTCCTTATATACACATATAGTCTCGTCATTATCACTTTCTTCTATTATCAATGCGTGCGAAAAAAAAATTTTCTTTAACTAACATGTCCTCTCCTGAGTGAGTGAGGGGAATGAATAGTATCTTGAAAAGTCAATAGAAAAATACCCTGGAATATCTTAGAAACTTCCGGGAAAAAAAAACCAAATTCATTTATTACCGCTCTGTTGGTTTCAAGACGGGATATACCAAATTCGTTGTGTTTTTTTTATGTGTTCATTTAGAAGTTCCTGGAAACAAAGTTAGCAACCAGCTTTCCATTTAATGATATGATTTACTCCAGCTCTTTAACATTTACTATTTGTATAGATAATAATTTTTTAGGACGAGGTTTACTGAGGGAATGATAATTCCAAAATAAAAAATAGGACTATCACGGCGTTGAAATTGGAAGAGCTCTTTTACACTAACTTCGAACGAATTACTATCAACATAATACAATATTGTATTTATAGTCCACAGAACATTCGGTAACGTTAATTTCTAGAATGTACTGTCTTTTTCAAGAAAACGAGAAAAAAATGCGTGTAAACAACTTTAGCAAGGTATCCATTTGATGGGGGGGGGGGTTTGTTATAAACAAATTTATTGTCGATATAGAAGTATGTACAATCGACTATAGTTACATTTTAAGTGTCATACGCTCCTTTCTTTTTTTTTTAAAAAAAAAAAGAGTTCTTCCCGCCCTGGATTCACAAAAGAAAAAAGAAATCTATCAGAAAACTGAATATGAATTTTCTATTGAAAATTGATTAAACTTGAGGAAAGACTTGATGTATTTTTATTTATTTATTTGGAGATGGCCTTCTTTGAAAGTTACCAAGGTCATTGAAGGGATTAAAATAAAAAATGTTAATGCCATCTGAATGCTGCATTTTACTCCAAGTCTAGATTTTTTACGGGATGTATCGTAAATAGTAATAATTAAAAAGAGTCCTGATCGATAGAAATGTATTTTCTGACAAGGCCGCTAACAAATGTACCACAAAATCGTACTCTATATCGTCGATCATTTTATCGACCGCTAATACTATAACGTTCATGATGTTCCTCGTCATTTTAACTCTTGTTGTTGTTACATTTACTAATTATGTTACTATAATTACCCTTGTTATACTTCATTTAAAAAGGTCAACAATTAAGGTAACTGATAGGTATGTTTGACAATCTTTCTCAATTAAAAATTATAGTACATATGCTACTTCTCCTGCCTTTAATCGCCGTACATGAGTTTATATAAGTTTTCTGTTTTCTTGTAGACCTAATTAATGGGAATATGGTTATATATACGCATGTATCAGTTCTGACCATTAGGATCCTTGTGGACAAAATGCTAAATTCAACGTACTTGTTAGATTTACTCATCAAGCAGATAAACAGAAGTAACTTCCTTAATATATCTCATGTGAGACATAACATTCGAAAAGCCCCTACGAAGCATTGGGTTGTTCGATAATAAAAGTCCGATTTTTACCTTTCATCTTTGACCAGTTGTGACGCAATGGATATTGATGTTATATTCATGTATTATATATCATTCGGAAGTTTGTTATCTGCTCTTTCTATCTCTTGTATTTGATTTTTTTTAAAGAACTGATTACAAACTAAAATGAATGATATTTTAAAAGAAAAAAAAAATGGTATTACGTGCTATTTTATTGCATGAATTCAAACGCGACGGAAACGCTGCGAAAGCAGCCAGAACAATTACTGAAGTATGGGGAGAGGGTGTGATTTGTGAACGACAGGTCAGAAAATGGTTTGAAAAATTTCGTTCAGGCGACATGTCACGTGAAGACAAGGATGGTCGAGGTAGACCATCTGAACTTGATAATAACGAATTGAAGCAATTGGTTGAATCAGATTCCACGCAGACTGTAAGTGAGCTTGCATTACATATGCAAGTTTCTATTAATACCATCGACAGGCATCTTCATATAATAGGAAAAACCAAAAAGCTTGATCAATGGGTACCTCATATTCTGCATGGCAGTCACAAGTTACGCCGTTTAGAAATTTGCATTTCTTTACTAAATCGCAACGATAAAGCAGATTTTTTGAATCGAATTGTTACCTGCGATGAAAAATGGTTACTTTATGACAACAAAGGTCGGTCTAGTAGATGGTTAGATAAAGATGAGAGACCAGCAAAATTTCCCAAATAGGATCTACATCCCAAAAAACTTCAACTCACGGTTTGGTGGTATCAAGGAGGAATGATCCATTACAGCATCTTAGAACAAGGCCAAACCATCGACTCAGCCAGGTACTGTGATGAAATGAAAAAAATGCACGAGAAATTACGTGTAAAGGCTCCACGATTAGTCAATAGGGATGGTGTTATCCTTCTTCGTGATAACGCTAGACCACATGTTTCTTATGAAACCCAGCGCTGTATAAGATAATTGAAATACGAAGCTCTTCAACATCCAGCATATTCTCCGGACCTCTCACCATGCGACTATTATCTTTTTAGGTATCTAAATGCCCATTTAAAGGGTAATATATATAAGTAAAAAGATGAGGTCGAAAATGCCTTCTTGGATTAGATCACCACTAGAGATCCCATTTTTTTTCTCCGTGGTATAAATAAGTTACCATCACTATGGCAGAAGTGTATAGATTCCGGTGGTGATTATTTTGATGAATAACGTTGATTTTGAAGGATATTATAGCATTTTAAAGATTGTTATAAAAACGGAGTTTTATTTCCGAACAACCCAATAAATAATATTTAATTCTATACTACGCTAACATGTCATATAAGAAGCTAATATTTTTTATGATTTCTCAATTGAGAAATTCCTTTGAAAAGTATTATGTAAGTCTAAGTTTCAGTTGGTTGATAAAAACGATGTTACCTCTATCCTTTCAGTCAGTATTATTTCTCAGAGATTCATAAAGTAGAGCTTTAATTTTTGCAACTCTAATTTTAAGTTGTTTCCTTTGACTTGTATGCCGTTAATCATTCAGCTTTGTATCAATTGAAGACTCTGTGAATAACTAAGAAGATACTTGTTGGAGATCTTCAGTGATATTAGTTACTCAATGACCTTCATGGAAGATCATAGAGAATATTATTTTGCTACTCAATATTTATGAACTAATGTTGACGCCACATTAAAGATATCGTTTAAATATTTATTTTTTATGATTAATGTAGAAATATATGATACTTCGTATATGATCTTCCTTTATTTTTACTCCAAAGACGGGTGGCATCTGGTAAGATTCAGTCAATCTTATTTTGAAAAGACTCTCTGACTAAAAAACTACAGTTTCTTATTTACTCTTACTAGATATTATGTAATTAGGAAGAGATATTAGTAGTGGAGATTTTTCTACCTTATATTATAACTAACCTGTTGTAAAAATATACTCTATTGAATACATTTCATTATGATGGTAATTTCATAAAATGTTTACTCTTGTTACTTGAAATTCAATAACCTGGAAAATTTTAATATATCCCATCAATTTTCTGGGGGAGAGGGGGAGGAAAGTAAGGATTCAACACCTTTAAGTGTTCTTAGCAATCTCTAAAAAGACACACAATAGAAAAAAATCTTTAGATTCTGTAAGAAACTCCCGGTGTAGACGATATACGCATATACAAATCCCATTTTAAAGCCTACTTATAATTTCGACATTTTAATTGGGTGGATAATATTAACACCTACTCAAAAAAAAAAACTATACCTGTTATTTATAGCCAATCAGTACCTTTGCCTATTATCTATCTATCACCATTCTAATACGTTTAAAGCAATGTAAATGTAGTATAGTCAATCATTTTCTTTTATAAATAAATATTGAAACGCTTTATGGATTATGGATATATACTATAAAATAAATAATAGTGTTGTCAGCACTTTACATTGTTTAGTGATTGCTAAATCACTTTCTACTCAGCTCAATCCGTTTCTTTCCGCCTAAAATGATATTAGCACTACTACCAAGAAGTGTACTCGATCTTCAATATTTATATATTATTGTTAATACCAGAAATAATAATAGTGGAATAGATATTATGGAATGAATCAAATTAACAAGAAAATAAAAGCGTGTATAAAAAAAAAATCCTATTATTTTTTTGATAGTGATGGCGTTATGACTCAATTTTAATTTCATCATTTCCGAATTATCTCGAAGATAACCTTTACTTCTCTTTGCATAGATAAAGTAATAATAATGATGATGAATAAAGACAGGGTGGGTGATAATTGTTTCTAGAAAACCTCTCACAGTCTATGTTTTGTTTTAACTTGATTTCCACTAAGGGTGATGACGATTGCATTCACTCATTCATAAACAGTAAAATATCGGCGATATCATTTTTCCGACAAGTCACACACACGAGAGATAAAAGGTGTGTAATAAGCTGGGGGGAAATCAAAGTTTTTTTACTCTTTTCCATTCCTTTTTTTTTTGGTCATTGAAATAATAAATCGAAATGTCTGACAAACCAACCACTCAAACAACAGTTGTTGAACATGAAAGTGTAACTGAGCAAATGATTGAAGGTAAAGTGGATACACTCGATAGCAAAGCTCGTTACCTGGCCTACGCTGGTCGTTTACGTACGGCTCTTGTTGCTTCCTCTCGTTATTTGGCATATACCTCGGAGGTGGGTGAAGCGTTTCGACCTATCGTGCCTCCTTTTCTCGTCACCGCAGCTTATGGTATCAGTTGGGCATACTTGGGTTTGGATGTAGCTTATGAAGGATATAAAACTCATCATGCAGGAAAGGTAAAAGGAAAAACGTCTGGTATATATTACCAACAATAATACCAACACAAGTTTGTTTATGTGCATATTTAGGATAATGCAGTTATTGGTACAACTATGGTCAAAAGAGGTGTTTTCCAAGCGCTGGCTTCCATGGCCCTGCCCGCGTTTACTGTCCATTCGGTCGTAAAATACAGCGTGATTGGATTCAAGAATGTAAAGAATGTAAAGGTAAAGGCTTGGGGTCCCACCTTACTTGGTCTTTCTGTCGTTCCATTTTTGCCTTACATCTTCGACGAATCTGTTGAGCATATTGTGGATCGCGTCTTTGAGCCTATTGAAAAGATGGTGACTTCTGAATCAATTGCTAGACTTGGTCACAATAAGGCTGGGGATGATTTGCCTATAGTTGAAGAGGATAAAAAGGTTGTTCTGGAGAGTAAGAAGGACCAGTAAAATATGATTGGATTCAGTTTTAAGAGAATTATTTATTACTACCGTAACCATTATTATTATCATCTATTTATTATAATCGAACCCTTCATTTTTTTTGTATAGTCTGAAGCTTATCATTATGTTACTATAAATAAATAAAAATATAGAATATAGCAAAAAGACACGAAATAATCACATGTCTAATATTAAAACAATAAGAGATACGGAGAAAAGTTTAATGAGATAAAGAAAACAAACTTTTACAAACAAAAAAATAAAAACGGCTGAGGTAGTATATTATATTAAAAGAAGCGAAAGCGAGCTTATTAAATTCCACCACCCAAATCTCTTTCAAGAGCATCAACATCCATTTGACCAAGATTTTCGGATTGGGTAGGAGCAGCAGCAGCAGCAGCAATAGACGAGTTTCTGTTTGGGTTATATTCATGCATATTCGCCTCGTTTGCTTTTGCTGCCTCTTTACTTCTTTCTAAAGTTTCACGATCACCAGCACTTAGACTAATATACACATTTAATGTGATTAGCATACACTATTACCCATTTTTTTTTATAGACGTACGAGGGACTATTCTTACCTATCCTTTCTTCTAAGGTTGGCTCCCGTATTCAATTGTAATGTTGGTAATCCTTGCTTTTGAGCCTTGAATGTCATTACTTCCTGTGCAATCATTTCTGTTTTTTTTAAGTATATGTATTTAGCTCTAAACCATATCAATGGCTATTTGTATTACTTACTTCTCATATCATCCATTGCTTCTAATACTTCAAATGAAAAATCAAATGGCTGAGGATGACTTGGCTGCATTGAAATTATTTAATGCTTCCATTACACTTCCCCTCCCCAACCTTTGACTTACCTCATCTTCCTCATCATGGTAGGCACTCAAGTAAGGATGACCAAGGGCCTCCTCAACTGTAATTCTCTTTGATGGATCAAAAGCCAGAAGCTTTGTAAGTAAATCAATAGCAAGAGGACTTGCTCTAGGATATAAATTTTGGAATGGAATCTTTGGCATTCTTGTTAAACTACGGATGTAAACCTGGGCCTAAAATAGTACGGGTAGTAAGTAATTAGATCATCTCACTTGAAATATGTTTTTATTCTCTTACTCTTTCACTTCCAACTCGGCATAATGTTTCCTCATCTGGAGTGCCCAAAATACCAAGAATCTGGTTCAATTGATCAACATCTAAGGCAATGGTTATTGACCTTGAGTCTTCTCTTTCTCTCTCGTTCATACAACTTACAATCACGTCCTTTAAATAGAGGTCTTCCTCCAAGCATTTCAGCGAAAATACAACCGACGGACCACATATCAACTATTTTATTTTATAATAAAGTAAGTATTATAAGGCCACTTGATAAGAAACAAAATGCCAGACTTACTAGCTTTGGTATATTTCTGGAAACTCAACATGATTTCAGGGGCTCGGTACCATCTAGTAGCAACATATTCTGTCATGAAACCAGCGTTTCCTTCAGGAGACGAGGAATAGCCACGAGCCAAACCGAAATCACAGATCTTTTATATTATTATTGTTATTATTATTGTTGTCATAGTTACAATAACCATAGTAACAATTACCTTTAATTCACAGTCAGCATTTACCAATAGGTTACCTTTTAAGAATATCAGAATTATGATATGCCATTAGTTCAACCGAAAATTCGCTTCTACTTTCCATACTATTTTATTATGTGCGTACCTGGTTTTAGATCTCTATGAAGAACCTATTAAACAAACATAATTGAATACGCAAACATACACGTTTTCTCTCTTTTATAAAATTACATTTGCACTATGAATATACTTGAGTCCTCTACAGATCTGATATACAAAGTATTGAAAGTGAGCGTCAGTAAGGGGTTGTGCTGATCGAATAATTTGATGAAGGTCTGCTTCCATAAGCTCTTGGACCAAGTAACTGAAATAACGACATTATTATAATTATTATTACTATCTTCTGTGCAGCTAAGGTGTTTTCTTACATTTCGTTAAACTCTTGTAAATTAACAATGTCCATATCAATAATAGACGTAATCTAATAAAAGAATAAGTAAGTTTGTACTAAACATATCGTTCTCTCCTTATTTGTTGTACTCACGTTTTCATGACCATTGAAATGCTTCAAAAGCTTTACTTCACGTAATGCTCTTTTTGCCAAAATCGTTTTTTCGAAAATACGACACACCTGTTTTTTTATGTTTGTTATATAAGTGAATGTCACTTTTTAAATAACCTTTTCTTCTTACTTTCTTAATTGCAACTTGTTCACCAGCTTCTGTATCCTTTGCAGCACTTTTTTAAACTTTTTTGTTAAACTAAGAAAAGCGCTTCTTTCTCTCTTTTCCTTTCTTTTATTACCAAACAACGCCATAGGCGCCTTGACCCATTTCACGGATAAATTGGTACTTTTTATCAACAATAAATTGCTGGTTTAAAACAGGAAACGACTGATATCCAGGCATTATGTATATATAGAAGCAAGAAGGAAGAAAAGAAAGAAAGAAATAATAAAAAGGCGGAGAAAGTTACGCTTATTAGTTTCGAAGCGGAAAGATATCCGAAGTAGAGTCGGGAGTAAAAAAAAACGACCCTCTCGGTCTCTCCTATTTTCCTTTTAACTAGAGAACAAGGGACTAACTGTACTAAGGACTACTTTTAGGTACGTATGTGCGTACGAAAGCAGACAAAGATACACCAAAACCGTGATATTCTTCTATATTCTCTTTTTCTACTGAGTTGGTTTTACTTTAATGCCAAAGAAAAAAAAAGAAAGCTAAACTACCTTTTCATTAATTTCAATGACTTGTAATCATTGTCGATTTTCAATTATTGATAGATATACTCCATATGTGAATATAAATACATAAAAGGGTATTCATTGACCAGAAAGGATGATTAAATAAATGAAATTAATCAATGTTTTATTAGAAATATATAGCAATATTGAATGGTACTACATTTATGCTTATTGCATCGTAATCATAAAAATATTGTATTTCCACTCTCAATTTACCGAACGTTTAAAAAGTACAACCAATTATATGAACTAAAATCCTTCAAAAACTAGGTTAATATTTTCAAAAAAGTGGTCGTACTTTTCAAACATTCGGTAAATTGAGAGTGGAAACACAGTATAGTTATAATTTATTAAATTATTCATGAATTATCTGAGAAATAAGAGAACAAGAAAGAATATATATATATACAACCAAGAACCAGTTTGTCAGGAGTATTTCAGGAACAATAAAAATAAGCCTGATTAAATAACAAAAAATAATAGAGAGTTCTTGATCAATTGAGCGGATATAAGTCTGTAAAAAGGCATTGTTTACTTCTCGATTATTCTTTGTCTTTGAGCCACAATAAAAGACAGTTGTTTACTTTTCAATTAAACTGAAAACAAAACATTATTATCAAACAACCTTTAAAAAAGAAAGAAAAAAAACATCTGAGAATTTCATCTCTTTTCAAATGCTAAACTTAAAAACAAAAGAGAAACAGAAGTATCTCTTGTATACTTTAAAATAATTTATAGTTTAACTTAGCCGTCGTAACACATAAAAACCTAATTTTATATCGAAAGATTACGTCAATGTATCTTATTCCGAATAGAAGAGGGAATTGTTATAAACGTTATTTATAGAAAATAATAGTAATAAATATCATAGAATATGAATTAAAAAGCGATGAAGAATAATAGCTAATAAATACAGAATATATCTACCATCTAAATATAAAAACTGTGCCAACAATAGTTACAAAGTGTATATTTATAAAAGAAAGAGTTTGTACCCATTTGTTTAATGGAGGGCAGTTATTCTTATGTTCTTACTATAAAATGATGAAGCTGATATGGATCATTCGCTTTTAGTCATAATTTATATAAAAATGTCCACATTTCTTTAAAAGGTTGATCTCCTCTTTTTTTTTAAACTTTTTGAATTGACAGGTTATAAAGTTAATATGGCCACTAAACTAAAATTGGCGGCTCCTCCTTATTTTTTTTTCAAATTGTTTCGTCGAATTCAAATCGTATGATTCATGTTCTAAATATTTATATTA
>VCJE01002960.1:35146-46389 GCA_024140265.1 Backusella liffmaniae | reverse complement strand
TTTTTTTTTTTTTTTTTTTGAATTGTTTTTGTAATAATAATTATATAATAAACATTGTGCTACTTTCACAGCACAATCACAGCATGGAATAGTTTATGTATCGCCAGTGAATTTCATGTGTGAAAATCAAATCGATAAAAACTAAGCTTCCCGTATTTACACGAAACTTAGATCAAGGCGAAAACAAATTTTATGTCATCCGGAAAAACTTCGGTATATTTGAAAGAAAACCTCGACTATCAATGGCAAATGAGATTTATGCTTAGTTCAAAAGCAACAGTAAAAAAAAAAAAGCATTGATAGAATACCCATAGAGATATGTGTCTAGGTAATCTTTCTTCAACTGCAAAACAAGGTAAAGAGAAAATACAACTACATTTAAAAATAACCTAGTAACGAATTACGAGAAATGTATAACCGACATCGTTTTGCTATTAAATATTAGTGCCCTTCATCCCACGTAAAAACACTATTATTATCTAAACTACTTCGTCATATTAGTTCAAGTAATGGTGCATTCGACTATTTTTTAATAACAATAGTATCAGTTTAGTTTTTTTGTTTTGCTATTATAATACTTGATCCATTATAAGACACATACTTTCTTTTTTGGTATAAGCTGATCTCGAAATCTGAGTTTCATGTCGTTTTTCCATTTTGAGAAAGGCTTACGTCTCCCATTTTCGGAATCAGTGACCATATTTATCCGCTGTCAAAGCAGATATATATAGTGATGATGATCCCCAAGTTGTTAACCATTATCTCTCTCATCGAGTATTTTTTTTTATAAAATGTCAAACAAATTAGCTACTGTCGGAAAACCAAACGAACTTATTTACAAGGAAGAACCTATCCCTAAAGCCAAGGATGATACCATTGTTATCAAAAACCATTATATTGGTATTAACCTTGTTGATATCCATCAACTTCAAAAAATTATCAACCTTACCGGTAGCGATATTATTGGTCTCGAAAAGTAAATCTGTTTAAAATAATATAAATTAGTTCGACTTGCTAACAGTAAATAAACAGTGCTGGTGAAGTTGTCCAAGTCGGAAAAGATGTTAACAAGTTTAAAGTTGGAGATCGCATTATCAGTACCGTGGGCATGTCTTATGCCTATTACACAGAGCTCCCTAATAGTCTCCTCCATCATGTCACCAAATTACCTGATGATATCTCGTATGAAACTGCTATTGGCGTGGGTCTCCAGGGCCTTACTGCTTACCCGATTGCAACTAAAGAATATTCTGTCAAAAAAGGTGACTTTGTCCTGGTCCATGCTGCTGCTGGCGGTGTTGGTATTATGTTGATCCAATTACTTTCCAATTTGGGCGCGAATGTCATTGGCACTGTGAGTACTGATGAAAAGGCGCAGATAGCCAAAAAGTTCGGTGCTGCTCATATTATCAATTATTCAAATGAAGACATTGTTAAGCGTGTCATGGAAATCACCAATGGTGAAGGCGTTCCTCTTGTCTTGGATGGCGTTGGAAAATCCACTTTTACTGCTTCGCTTGAATCACTTTGTAGAAAGGGCATTCTCGTGTACTTTGGCAGTGCATCAGGCTATCCTCACTCTGTAAGATACTCATTAATTATTTACTTGTATACAGTTTATTAACATTAATTACTCTATCATCAGGAATTGACAACAATGATGCTTGCTAAAAATTTGAAGATCCACGGCGGGGCTATCTACAATTATGAAGAAGAAGGTGATGGTACTGACGAATGGTGGTATAAGCTCTTTCATATGGTACGATCCGGCGCCTTGAAGACATATATAACCAAGACTTATACATTTGGTCAGATTCAAGAGGCTTTCGATGAAATGAGTAGCAGAAAGACGGTTGGAAAATCTTTGATTAGACTTTAAGCAGAAAAACAAAATAACATCATACAGAAGCTTTGTGATTCTGATTGTAATGTTACACACATCTTGTTATATTTATATTGTTTTATTACATAAATATTAATTTTTTTAATAAAAGCAAAGTGATATTAACTCTACAACTGTTGGTAATTTTAATTTTAATCTTATACTTAATAATTTATTATTCTCTATTTTTTATAATAAAAAAAGCAATAGTTAAGAAAAGGCACTTTTTAGTTTAGGATTCATATGATGGTCTATCTAAAAAAAAACAAAGTTCCAGAATCTAAGTAATAAACCGGGTTACTAGAGTATTTTGTTTACAATGAATACAATTGAACAGAAAGAGTATAATAACATGAAAAAAAATATACGTTAAAACAAGAAAGGCAGAAATACTATCACTAAAGAGGTTAACGCTTAAACATTGTAATAATGGCATCACTTGTGAGATGATGGATAAAGTCAATAAAAAAAACCCTAAGTGCTTCGTACGATTGTATCAATATAAAACATTTTAGTTATTAATCACGACATAAACTACACATTATTCATTTTCACTGTTACTTTCAATAAAAAGTAGAAGATCCTTTCAAATAAAATGAAAATCGTTGTGATACAAGAAATAGTAGTGCGGTTTTTTAATTAAGGATACTACAAAAAAACAAACTTTAGTCTTGTATCCCTAAACTTATATTTGCAAAAAAAAAAAAAAATGAGGACTTTAATAAGAATGGTCCTTGAGTTTTGAGTTTTGGAATAACCAAAGAAAGCATGCATCTGAAGAGGGTCTGTGAGTTGACATTGCACCAACCAACTAGAATGATTTCTACCAGCAAATTAAGTGTTATATTTGAACAACCTATATCTTGTCTATTTTTATTGTTGCTTGCCAATGGTTGTGCTACCTATAACGAGAACATTTTTGTCAAACATTTTCGCTATTATTACTTTAATAATAATTTTTATAATTGTCATGTTAAATT
The DNA here is from genome assembly GCA_024140265.1 of Backusella liffmaniae. NCBI lineage: Eukaryota > Fungi > Mucoromycota > Mucoromycetes > Mucorales > Backusellaceae > Backusella > Backusella liffmaniae. The sequence continues at coordinate 43,527 of VCJE01002960.1, read as the reverse complement.
ACATATTATTACATGGCCCACTTTCTTTCTTTCCTTCTTTTTTTATTTATTTATATTCATACTTTCATCCCCTTCATTTTAACTTCATTACATTTCATCTCATCTCATTAATAAAAAATAAAATCATGCCAGCAGGAACTCAATCAATAGCAGATCTCACAACAAGTGTTCAAGCTACAAAAGGGGACATTCCACCACCTTTAGTAGGAGCCTCTACTATAATTGTTGATAATAAGATGTATGTTTTTGGAGGTCGTCTAGTTTCTTCGAGAAAAATCACCAATCAACTGTATATACTTGATCTAGACACCTTGGAGTGGACATTACTTGGTTCTGATAAGGCACCCCGTGAGCGCTACTTTCACTCTTGCAATTTAAATGGTCGCTACTTGGTGATATTTGGTGGTATGAGCTCGCAAAGTACCTCCCAAAGCCTGTGTGCATTGGGTGATATTTGCTTGTTTGATTTGGAGCAAAAAACATGGAAATTTCCAGAGGTTTATACGAGTATGCATCGTCCTCAACCTCGTTATGCTCATTTGGCAGTTTGTGAAGGAGACAAGTTAATTATAATGGGGGGACAAGATATGTCAAATCAATATATCAATGAGATCAATGTATTCGATTTCTCCATGTCCGCTTGGACAAACATGGGTCAATTATCACAGCAGTATGGTGCCTACAGATCCGTGGCTTTCTGTCCCTTAAAAGCGGATACACAAACAACGACACAACAACCATTCTGGGAAAAGTCAAAAGAAGATTTACCTTTGTGCGTCTATTCCAATTATAACTTTACTGATGTTACACGTGATCTTCAAGTATTTTACCCATTGACCACAGGGGGTGTAAAAGACGTCTCACCAGAAATGACCGGCAACGCACTTCCGCCTGGCCTGCGTTTTCCATCTGGAGATATCTTGGGCCACCATCTTATATTAGCAGGTACATATTTGACTCCTTCACATCGCTCTTTTCATTTATGGGCATTGAATCTCTCCAGCCTGGTGTGGACACGAATCGAAACAGGTGCTGTTCTAACACGTGGTTCGTGGAATCGTGGATTGCTTTACCAGGAAAAACAAAAGTTTTTGGTATTTGGAGATAAATCAAGGGATTTGTTGGAGGACTATAATCATCGCCAGGTCAACTTTACACACATGTTTTCGGTGGATCTAGAGGCATTTGGGATATACACTCCACCTGAAGAAACTTGCACGTCAACTGCTCAAGAGCTTGGAATAAATATGCTTAATGAACCAAGTATGTCCGATATTGAAATCATTACAAGCGACAATAGATCCATTCCGGCCAATTCTAGTATTATTAAACAACGTTGGTCATACTTTGAACAATTGTTGGAAAAAAAAAGGAGACCTTCGCTTGGGCATAGACAGTTACTTTTTCCAGAGACCTACCCTGTTACTTTGGCATTTTTACAATTCATCTACTCGGATCATTTAATGACAGAGCAACAACAGAAGCCCAGTGTTTTATCTAGATTACTTATTATTGCCGATATCTACCAAATCCATCGTTTGGCGGAGCTAGTAACACATGCTTTACATCAAATATTGACAATATCAACTGCAAGTCTGGTTTACGAAACAGCAGCATTAACGGGGCATATTGCGCTACAAATACGTGCGTTAAGAGTTATGATTAATGCTAAAAAGGTACAGCAGCAGCAGCAGCAGCAGCAGTACCAGATACCACAGAAAATGGATTCACCCATAACTGACTCACCTTACATGAATCCATACCATATGCGTTCGCAAGAGGAATTTGGCCAAGGTGTTCAGCCAAATTTTAGTCGAACACCGACTACATCTAGACGAGTCACTTCATCCAAATCATCTACTGTAACAAATACAGAAAGTTACTATTCACCTTCACCAAAGTTATCCAAGTCAAATACCCAAGTATACATGGAACGACCCAAAAAATCAAGTCTACCTAGCTTTAGCTCACCCAAAATATCACATCTATCATCTCAATTTGGTATACGCTTTTAAAATATTACATAAAATAAATTACAAATATAAATTATATGGGACTATTTAAATAAAGAACAATCTTCATGTATAGAAAAAACTATGCTTGTCTTAATTCAACTGTTAATAAAATATAGTGAGATTTGCACTTGTAGGGGGTGTTTTTTTTTCTACCACTAATTTGATAGATAAAAATGAAGTAAGGCTCCAATATTACCACTTGGTTTTTAAATAAGTGATGATAACATGTACAGCATTTATATGCATATCTAAATAGAATAATCACATTCAATACATCTAGTATTTTGGAAATGTCATGATACTATCGCCAAGGTGAACTTTTGTAATCGTACCGGCTGTACGTTTGATAAACCAACTGTAGTCAATTTTTACCCGACAAATCTTTCTGAAAAAGTTACTATTATATGTATAACTTTTGTACCACAAAAACATCGAATATAAGATGTATATAAACATCAAAAAGTATGAAAAATAACCAAATCTTTTTTTCTGTTCGCTTACTTCTACGTTCCCACGTGGTGATCCGGGTTTAACACCTTTCCTTTTTGCTTGGATTTCTTTCTTTATAGACGATCCCTTTCTTCTTTCTCTAAAGAGAATGGAAAGCTATCGGGAAATATTAATGTAACAACTAGAATAAAACCTGCTTATATCTTATGTTGATAGCAAAAAGTTGTAAGTCATAGTGGGGTTTAAAGGGAAAATGGAGGAGGAAACTCTCGTACAACCTTAATTGTCACTGAGTTTAAACATGTAAATATAAAAGAGAAATGGGATTTTGCACTTCTTTTTTTTCTTGCTTATTATTTACTACTTGGAAAAAAAAATGTGTGAAAAAGATACTATAGAAATCGGAATTATTGGAGCAGGTGGAATGGGTCGTTTTTATGCCAAAACATTCTCTAAAGCTGGATGGAAAAAGTAACATCTATATCAAAGCAGACACAACCTTTTTCTGAATTTATTATTTGTAGTGTTTATGTATGCGATTTGCCTGAAAAATACGAGCAATTAAAGAAAGATTTCGAAGGTTACCAAATTCAATAGGTATTGTAATGGATTACATATATTGATTGTGAATTCTGTCTTGTATTATTAGGTACCGACATTAAAGTTGTTCCAGACGGTTATCATATCTCCAGACGATGTGATTGGATAATGTATGCTGTTGAAGCAGAATATATTGCCGCAGTTGTCAAACAATATGGACCTGGTAAGAGAAAAAAAAAGAATGTGGCCTTTTTGTTAGCATTAAACATGGCCTATTTTATTAATACACTATGATTTTCTTTAACAGCAACAAAAATTGGTGCCATAGTCGGAGGTCAAGTATGTAATCTCCCCTTCTCTCCAATTCATTTCGATTGTGCGACTAATATAATACAAAAATAGACTTCTGTTAAAAAGCCTGAAGTAGAAGCATTTGAAAAATATTTACCCGAAGACGTTCATATTATCTGCTGTCACTCTATGCACGGACCAGGTGTTGACCCTAAGGGTCAACCTCTTATTATCATTAACCACCGAGGAACACAAGAAAAGCTTGATTTGTCGCTTCGTATTCTATCATGTTTTGAATCCAAAATGACATTGCTAAGCGCGGATGAGCATGACAAAATCACTGCTGATACACAAGCAGTTACACATGCCGCTTTTCTTACAATGGGAAGTGCATGGAAAGCAAATAATCAGTATCCCGTAAGCAAAAGAAAAAGACCCATTTTACTTTAGGTATGACTAACGCTTTTCTCTCTCCAATTGTAGTGGCTGTTGCCTCAATTTAATGGTGGTATTGAAAATGCCAAAATCAATATTGCCATGCGTATCTATAGTAATAAGTGGCACGTGTATGCTGGACTAGCAATTATGAATCCAATTGCCAAAGTTCAAATCGCACAATATGCCAAATCTGTTGCAGATCTATTTAAGCTTCTACTTCAGGAGCGAGAAGAAGAATTCCGTACACGTATAAAAAAGGCAGGCGAATTTGTATTTGGAGGACTCCAACAGGATCATGTTCCCATTTTATTAGATGATAGCATATTAGATAAATACTCTCTTTCAAAAATACCAAAAGAAAGTAAGCTACCAAATTCGCACCTTTCGCTATTGGCCATTGTGGATTCATGGCATGCACTGGGTATTAATCCTTATGAACATATGGTTTGTCAGACACCAATATTTAGAATTTGGATGTAAGTATTTCTTACATAACACATATTCATATATAATTAAATGTCTTTTTCCTTAGGGGAATCACTGAATATTTGTTCCGCCATCCTGCTCTTTTAGAAGATACCATTGTTTCTGCATTCGAGCGTAAAGAGACAAGACCAGACGATATGGAATTTGTTACATGTGCAAGAGGGTGGGCTGAAGCAGTTGCATTAGGAAACATGGAAGGATATCAGAAGCGCTTTGAAGAAACTGCAGACTTCTATAGAGCCCAATTTGCTGCAAGCACTCTCATTGGAAATCAAATGATCTCCTCAATATCGAAAAATGCAACAGCGGCCAGTGCCAATTAGAGATAAGGCAATAGAGTATGGGAAATTTGTGAATATCAAGCGATTTGATCATTATTAAAATATATATATAAGAAATAAACAACAGAATTACATTTGGTTATATAATACGATTTACTACTAATACATTCTAAGGTTTTTATAAAATATTACTATTACTATTACTATTACTATGCCTGTGCATTAAGTATTTGATCAACCTTTTCTTTTAGTGTAGGTGGTATCCAACTACCAAAGTGTCTTAATGATTCTATAATCTAGAATGCATGTTACTATACATACTCCTATCACCACCATATGTTTTTGATATTTACGTACCTGATGCTCCAGTTGCTGCTTATATTTTAACTCCTTATAATCAGTCTTTTCTTGGCATATATCCCAAGCGTCTGTAATACTCTTTACAATGGTATGTAATTGTTTTTTATCCCCGTATTGATCTTCTCTTTCAGGTGTACTAATAGCTAGGCAAGCATTGATTCGCACTTTAAAGTTCTTACATTGGAGTAAAGATTGACACAAAGCTTGATAAACGGTATGTGTCCATGGGTAGATCCCTCCTTCTTCCATATAACCAATAGGGAAATGTGTATTTGAAAGTGCATTACTTGTTGCATGACAAGCATTCCAGCGAGTCTATATGATTGTCAAAAATATAAAAAAAATTGGGGATTTTTTTAAAAAATATAACTTTACGCTATTCTATTCCTTACCTTTAATGGACCAGTTTCGACGTTTTTAATGAGCCCATCCACTGCATTTTTAACCAGTGACATAATACGAGTGTTATCAAAATATTCTTTCGGGGTCATGCGTAAAAGACTACCAATGGCACGTACGGAATTAGACCTCAGCTATTATAATATTCCCTGTTACTTTTTGCCTGGGCCATATGTGTTCTATATGTATATATGTAATACCTTGTCGTTATCTAATGCACCGGCTGTCGTGATGTTTAATACATCTATCCATTCAGAAGTAGATATAAACTCTCTCAAATTAAACTCTTCTTTTTCGCTGATAACAGGAAACGGTGGACCAAATTAAAAATGATTTCTTTGTCCAGTTTATATGTGATTGTATCCTACCTTTCTAGTACAAGTGCATCACACAAATTGCCGATCGCCCAACTGCTTCTCACTCTAACTACAACTGCTTTATCCGACGATTGTGCCAAGACTGATTTTGTCATATTGGAAACAAACATTGGATCCTTTATAGATATATAATATTATTTATTTTGATCATTTTAACAATACCTATAATTTTACCTCTCTTAATGAAGGGAATAACACAAAAGCACCAAGGCCTCTACATGCGGCTGCTCTCACACTCGATTCTGCATCAGAGACTAGTCCGAACAACAGTGTAACTGCCAACCTTTGATATCGATACTACAGGATATTTCATTTTAAACCATTTTCTTTTTTTTTTCCCTTTGTATCTATAAAACCTACATGTAATGATTCAAAAACCCATTTAGACATACTGGCAAAGCAATCACAAGCAACCACTTTCACACTTGATGATGAATGATTTGACGCAGCTTGAAGATACTTTCCAATCATTTTTATCCACCACTCGCCGTACTATCATGCAATGAAACAAGATTAATACTTTCTCCCGCTCTCCTTCTTTCTATAATGAATTTACTTTTTCCAAATCCTTCCTCTTTTCCTCTTCATCCTGTTGTAATTGTTGCTGAATCATAATCGCATATGCTTCTGCAAATCGTAGAGTGGCATCGACATATTTTTTATTACCGTCATCCAGAATTACTTTTTCAAAATTTTCGACTAGTTTGTCCCAAATAAAAGGCATTGCTTGTTCAAAGTATGATTTTGTAATTGCTGCAGCTAATTTCCATCCTTCTGCTTCAACTACTTCATCATTGTCGTTTACTGCTGTTGCCTGTATTAATATGTCGATAAATACATCAGTTGTACAGAGTTGCTTTAATGACTCCTGCTTTGGTATACTGAATATGACGTTTAATGCTTTTAAAATGGATGTATGAAGATCTATATATATATATGTATCAGATGAATGACAATTATAATAACAATAACAAGCATATAATCCCTAACCTTTATTTTTCCAGTGCGGTATTATAGCATTGTATAAATTTGGTATATGTTCACTTGACAATCGCTCATAAGTACAATTATCTACAAGAGTTGTCACTACCTGTAATAAGGCAACCAATACCATATTTATTTGCTCCTTTTGTAGTGCATATATCAAACCGGTATGAATATCGTGCAATACTGATCCTAGATTCTCTGAAAACGATGTAAAGGACGACTTTGATTTTTTACTGCTATATAAATCCTAAAATGTCAGGGCATATAACCCATAAACTAAATATACACATTCACACGTATATACTTACCTTTCTAATGCTAAGCCTAAATAAGGCTTGGAATCATTCAGGATGGCATTTAATGTATGACACACCACAGAACGAACAGTAACGGCTGGATCATACAATAATATTGTAAACAGTGATAGGGGTTGATTGTCAGAACGTAATATAGTATGTAACTGGTTTCCTCCCAACTCATGATTTGATAAAAATATTGAAAATGTATCAGGTAGAAACTTTTGCCAGTGGGGATAAAGTGCTTTCGGAGATGTCTAAAATGAAATATTCAAAGATTATTAACCAGGCCAATTTCTATAGAGTATTCGTTTACATTTGCGATGGCTGATAGACAAAGTAATGCATTGATTCTTATCTTTGCATCGTCTCTCTGTCGTCGTGGTGAAGCAACATCTGCATGAGGAGAGTCCGATAATTCAGAATCTGAACTAACTAAACCAACTGATTTTTGTGGTCGCCATGAAAAAGGGGTTGCTGTTTGTGCAAGTGGTTGTGTTATTGGCTGAGATGAAACTCTATTACGTCTTGAAGGAGAAGAAGAAGCTGGAGGAAGATTAAGGTTGGATAACTGATACGCTCGAACAGATACATTCATAAAGACAAACGAATGTATAATATCAATAATATCACAGAGTGGGTTTGTGACAAGGGTTTTATCTTGAGTTAATAAGAACTGAAGTGCACGCAAAGTCGAGCTTGCTACTTTACGAACAGCAGTATCGGCAAAATCCAGTACATTCGAGGTAACCATGATAGTCCCGCGGTTGCTATGGCTGACAGTACATACATTTGAAAGTAAACATTCATAGAAGTTTGCATAATAAGGCTGTAACTTGGAACCCGCACCGGCACACGTGTTTCCAATACAATTGATGGCCATCCGTCTTATTTGTAAAGAACTGACTTTGGATTTATCTGCTAATTTTAATAATGTTTTTGATAAACGCGCAATGGCTGCTGGGCGATACATGTTGCTATTCTCAAACACAAGCGCACTTAATGCACGTAATAAATCCACTTTGTTACTATCTTCTATATCTAAGCCGTTCAATATATAGCTAATACAGGTATCAAACTGTGCAGGTCGAAAACTTGTTGCTCGGGTCTAGTTTGCTTTGTGTCAGTAGTAGTAAACACTGCTGTGTATATTAACCTTACTTTTTTTGATAATTGTTTATACATAAACAGGTAGAAAGCTGAGGCCATGTCTTCTTGATGGTTTATACATTTACAACCTGTAACTAAGACATCAATCACTAGCTAATTGATTTGTAAATTTGTAAACATGAGGCAATTTTTTTTTTAAAAAAAAAAAAAAACAAGAGTCAAAATTACTTGGTCTGTTTTTGTTGTTTCGACTGCATTCATTTGATCCAAAAGACCAGCCAGTGAATCTGTAGACTGTTCATTTGGAAGAACAAGTTCCTTATATTGGCTTAATAGACTATAAAACTGCTC
>VCJE01002960.1:0-23235 GCA_024140265.1 Backusella liffmaniae | reverse complement strand
TTTTTTTTTTTTAAAAAAAAGAAAATACCTGCATCTCAACTTGATTGATTATGTGCTCTGTTATCTATTCGCTATCATGGCAGCTCATTCTGAAACAAGTTAATGTGAGTATCTTTTATTTTCATTTTTGTTGTCATTATCTTTAATAATATTTTAGGTAAGAATTTAGTACTAAAGCTTTCAATGAGATTGTTTATTTTCAGTAACAAGATGTTACTGAAAAATGCTACATCATTGTACTTCAGCTATATTTGAGCCGACGTTTTTCTAAAATTTTAAAGTGTAGTGTATTGCTATAATATTTGGCAATAGCTAGAGTAGATTGCGAATACATGATGACACAAAATCAGGATCATTTTTCTCTTTTTGTGATAAATTCGTGGATGCTCTTATTTCTAGCAAAAAAAAAAAAAAGAAGGATGAATTGCGATTGATGAAAGCTAATTTGCTCTTTTCCCCTATTTTCAATGCACGTGGCAAAACAGACAAATCACCTCTTTTTTCTCTTAATATGAAAAATGGCAGTTGCATTATCAACGTGGAATCATAAACTTAAATTAAGATTAAAAATATAAATAAATATGTAGACTTGATTATATTAACACGAAAAAGCTATAAGGGTTGAAACAATGAGAGACTTTATATTTTATTCTATTTACTTTCAGCATTATTGAATTATTCATAGAGGAAATTCCCTCTTTTTTTTTTGGTAAAACCAGGACCTAATTGTCTCTGGTAATGTCTGATCTTGACATGACGGATAAAAGGAGATTAAAGTTGGATAAACCGTTTTGCTTTTATAAAGTATAAAATTGTCACTTGACATCTGATTTATCAACGCTATCATTAAACTCTTACTTTTATGATAGTAGGAAATAACTATTTATTGTTTTAGTTTTTGAAATTTTATAAAAGGATGCCATAAACTCATTATTTTTATTGGATAAACAGTAATGTAATTGATTAATTTATACAGAAGATCGGAAAACAATCGTACTCCATGGTGATACTTTCTTGATCCGGGTGATGAAATATGATTTCTAATTACTTTGTAATACACCAAAACAAAACAAATGACCTTCTCTTTTTTGAAAGCATGTGGTTTATATAAGATTTAGATTAATATCATTTTTTATTACATAAAACAAGACAGGGGGGAGGAGGGAATTGAATAAAATTACAAATATTTCTTTTAGCCTCTTCTTCTCATTGTGGTTAATTGAACGGTACTATTTGGTAAAATTTGAGAGTCTTCTTCCGAATTTTCTTCGTCTTTTTCTGCCCATTTCTTTAAAAGTGGCACTTGGAAGTTTCCCAAGAAAAGTCTAAAAAATCACAATAACGATAAGTTTATGTATATATAAATTTGTATCAGGTTGCTTAAGCTTACTGGCAAATGTGGTACATCAATAATGGTAATGAAAGAACACCAATCACATCGTAACTGCTTGAAGAGTACAAGACATTGATCAAAGGAATACCCATAGACACTGTCTTGGTAGCACCGCAATACTATATATGTATAAATTATCAAAAGAATATTTTAGCACTAAACTCTATATTCTCGATTTCCGTCCCTTCGTACCATAATTGCAATAGCATCCTTTCTCGAAAATCTACATTTTTCAATCCATTTAGGTTCTGCAATCAACTTTGATGGCCAAGGTAATCTGGCGACGGTCAGGCAAGTTAAGCAGCCAAACAAATACATAAAGATGTCTACAAAGATAATGGCAACGATATCCACACCGCTCATCTTTTGAAATGCATCACTAGCCACACCATCGCAAAACACAGACCAAACCAAACATAACAATGCTAAGCTATTGATAATGCTGAAGCGGCACTTTTGCGCAATATATTTTACCCGCTGGTTGAATAGGTAACGTATAAATTGTCCAACAACGAGTGGTGCCAAGACAGTGGAACCAAGGTTCTTTAATACATTAAGATAATCGGGTGTGCCTTTAGCGGTTCCAGGCTGGAAAAGGATACTGTCCTTTTCAAAAACTTTTTCAATGTTGTTATTATTATTAAGATTAGACTACTATTCATTCATTATTGACTTGAAATATATTGTATACTTTACTTGTCATGAGAGCAGGAGATAAAAAAATGCCTAAAACATTACCCAATGCTGCATTGAACAAAGCTAGTTTGTGTATATAAAAATAAATTAAAGTTAATTTTTTCCCTGAGAAAAAAAAAAAAAAGTTATATGACATACCTGCGCTATCATTTCCATTGGCATTTCTAGTCATGATAGCATTTGAACTGACGGTTGTGCTTGTAGATAGTGCAATAATCCAACCCTTGTAAACACTCGCATCAATATTAGCGTTTACTGCAATCAAAAATCTACAGACGCCATACATGACAAAAGGTAGTACAATGAAGCTAACAATCTGAGTCACTACATGTAATTTCCATCGAAGTATAGTCCGAAACATCACAGACACTTCTAATCCGAGTCCGGAAAGTAAGAAAATAACAATGACGGCTCCCCACTTTACGGTGTATTGTGCCTGGATTGAGCCATAACGCTTTCCGACTTGTGGAAATGCCCATGCTAATCCAATGGCAACACCGAGGCCCAGTAAAAACCAATATCGGACAAAAAGATCCTTGGCAATTCGTTTTATTTTTTGTTTTTTTGTGACATCCTTTTGTGTTATCGTTGATGATGATCCACCACCTGCAGCTGTATCTGTTGTTATCGTATGGATCGAGCTCATTTCGATTTTTGCTGCATTTTCTGATTGCTGTTGTTGTTGTTGCTGCTGTCGTGCTGTATTATAGGAACTGGATACAGGTAATGTCTCGGTTGCAGACATTGTTGGTATTTTTTTTTTAAAAAAAAGAAAAGAATAAAGAGAGAGAGAGAAGGAAAGAAAGAGGGAAATGGTATAATTTTAAAATTTATTTCGTTTTTCACACAAATCAAAACTAACTATTCTGGTAGATAAGAAGATAATGGCTCACATCTCTCTCTTGAGGGCTTGTTTTTTTTTTAAACAACGCATTATAAATTTGAATAATTCTGCCTTTTTAAATCAATTAAGAAATTATTAATATACGGAGTAGGTTTATTTCATAATGAAAATATAATAAAATGCAGAATGAGAATGCCCTTTATTATAAAGTTATATCTTTTATGGCTTCAGTAACATGAATAACAAATAAAATGGCATACATAAGAGGAGGGTTAGTGAAGCTATGAAAGCAATAGAGAAAGATGGAATGATGAGGACAAAAGCGAAATATATACACCTTTCAGAAAGCATTTGTACAATCGAGAGAGAAAAAAAAAACCTTTCAGTAATGGGGATATTTATTAAAAAAAAAAAAAAAAAACCTTTTTTAATATTTCAATATATTTATAGATTTGGTAGATTATAACCAAAGAAAAGTAAATAAAGTATCTTGAGAAATGTATAAATAATGAAGTAAATTTCTTTTTATACAAATGATTCTATTGCATTATATTTAATTTTGACAATAATTACCACTATGCTTCATCAGCGTTACTTGTTTTTCTTTTCTTGGACTTGAAAAAAGCGAAGGGATACGGGTTGAATTGTAGATTTGAAATAAAAGATACCTCCAATATCTCTTTCGGTTTCTTTTGTCATTTCGCATTTGCTTAATTGTTTTACTAAATGTTTGTAGAAAGCCTAGTGTAAGATATTACATTGACGTCACTCTAATTTAATTTGTAGTGAAAAGTATAGTATCCCTTTTTAAACCGTTTCTGTTATCCAACATCTTGAACAAGGCAAAGATCTCTGCTTACATCATTGGTGGGAAACAGCAGTTCCTAAGTGAAGTAGTAGATTAAACGCAGCATTGCTGGAGTTTTAGTCTGCTATTGGAGGCATATGCCATGTTGAAGTTAGTGGAGTTCACCGGTTGGTGTAAAGTCGAGCAATATTAAATGAAAATACCTAAAGTAGTTCTCAACTTCATTCAAAATGATATTATTAAATATTGTGGCTAAATTATTCTTAAAGTGTTCTGCTAAAGATGTATGGGGTTGTGCGAAAAGAGACAGAATAAAGGGATCATATTTTTATTTCTTTTTTTTGGGGAGGTTTCAAAAGGGGTGATAGAGGAAGTAGAGTGGAGAGTAAAAGGATGGTGGCAGATAATTAAATATGAATTTATACACATTACTGTTCACATTGATAGTCATCATCAAAGTTAGCAAATTGAAACCATAAGCCATCAGTAGAATGTTGAGCTGGGGTATTTACAGTGTTGTTGCTGTTAATGATGGTAGATGGATCAGGCATAAGAGTCGAAGTAGTTGGTGGGGTGTTTTCTGATAGCGGTAGAGGCGTCAATTCGGAAGATACCATAACCGAGTCATCTTCTAATGTACTGCTCACTGTTGCATCAGAGAATAATAAAGAAGGTGGCTGATTTAATACGCTATTTACATTCCATTGTGGAGGGATATCGGGTGGATCTAATTGGGATGAAAACGGTTCCTCTTCACTCAGCATACTCCAGGGCTCAAACATTTTATCCAACGCAGAAGAGAAACTAAAGTCTTCCCACACATGAAGTGCATTACTGGGGTCATTATTATTATTGCTATTTATACTGATACCGTCCTTGTTGTTGCAATTGCTGATGGGAAAGTCGACAATTTTGTCGTTCTGTGTGTTATGGTCCTCTGCTCTGATGCTTTCCTCATCGTCAACAAGGTGCAGATCTTCCATTAGAGGAGATGTTTTTGAAACAATAGTGCTCACTGTTTTCTGTGTATTCACATCCTCTTGTTGTTGTTGATGATGTTCTTGCTGCTGTTGGTTTGAATCATCCTTACAATGAGGACACACAAAGCCATTATGAGTTGATACATCTGAAGTTAAGCCCATACATTCAGTATGAAGTAATGACCTGCACTTTTCACACTGAATCAATGAGGCGTTATCGTGGTCATTAGATGGTTGGGCGCAAATACAGTTTAGTAACTTGGTCGGTTCTTCCTTCTTCACTTTATTCTTGCATCGTTCCAGGTGATATGTTAGACCATTACGGTTTTTATATTTCTTTCCACAAGGTTCACAAACATAAACTTTGGTGCCTACAGTTATTATAAAGTTGAGTACATTGGGGATTGGTATATGAATTAACAGTTTACCATCAGACAGTACAACCGATGGTACTGATTTATGTTTTGATATACGTTTGGTTTTTTCAGACTGTGAGTTTTGTTTGTGCTTCTTTCCTCCTGTTGCTGCTGAAGAGGCATTTTCATTATTCCCATTATCTTTTATCGTCGATGTAGCCGCTGTTGCTGACCTTTTGTTAACGCTATTGCTACTACTGTTGTTGTTGTTTTGATTCTTTTTAATATATCGACGAAATAGGTTTTTCCCATTACCGACAACAGACATTGTACTTTGACTATGGGTATTGGGAAGTTGTATTGTGTGGAATATTTTAGGTTGAGGTGGGACATATTCGTCATTGAGAAAATCAAACAAGCCATTCTCTTGATCAAGAGTGGCCATCATTTTGAACTTGGCTTGGCATAAGCGAATCTTGAGCAAGTTGCTTAATTCAGTGATATTTTGATGGCTAAGTTCTCCCAAGCTGTGTGAAGATCCAGGCCAAACAGAAGAACAACTTTTAAATAAACAATACTCTTGTGACGTATTGTTATTGGCTAAGGAATGTAAATCTGGTTTACGATGTTTAACTATCTGACGCACTTTTTTTCTCTTGTTATCATTTGGCTCTATCGTTGCTATTGCTAGAGGTGGTGAAACTACTCCTATTATTTCAGATGTTTCTGTAGCCGGATCAGGTGTTTGCCGTTTGCGACTAATTTGGTTAGCTACATCTGTTGATAAAGTAGAAGGTGAAGTTGTTAGTTGTTGTGGCGTTGATGGTAGGGGTGTCTCGTTAGTAGCTAACAAAGCTACAGAAGGTGGAGATGCTGAAGATGAGGAGGATGAAGGTGATGACAATATTACAGTAACCGGCTTTTGCTGTTGATGAGGGTTGTTGTTCTCATCAAGATTGAATGAGTGGTGGATTGCATAAAAGTTGTTTTTGAGTAAAGACGACGAAGAGGATACAGAGTATCTTCCATCACCAACTTTGGTTCTATGGCAGCCCTTGGTCTGTTTACTTTCGTCTGATAATAATGGATCCTTTTCAATAATTTCAGTCCTATTTTCGATTGAAGTAAGAGGGGTCGTTCTACTGTATTTATTATTTTTGTTATTATTAATTCAATTATGTTTATTTATTTAATAAACAAACAAACATATTTTATAAAGAAAAGAGGAATATCCTTACTCTAACGTTGTCACTGCCTGGTTAATACCAAGCGAAGTTTCCATTATATAATTATAAAAAGTTTAAAAGAGAAAGAGAAAGAGAAAAAGAGAAAATACTAAATTATCGTGTAATGACCCAAAAAAAATTATTTTCGATAAGCAGTCAAGTATTTTCTCTTTTTTTTTCTCTTTTAAATTAAAATACTTGAATATCAAATAGCCCAAGACGCACTTACAGATTCGAAAGGCAATTGACAGTGGTGCTTTTGTATATAATGTAGGATTGATTAGTGTTATATCTTGTAATGGAAGGGTTTCTTTTCTTATGAAAGGAATGGTTGACAATCCAAGTATATCGAGGGTCTTCATAAATGGTTTTGATATCAAAGAAGTAACTGGGTATGGTATCCTTCCAATGTCTTTTGAGGTAGTAGTATAGCCATCAAAACCATATATGTCTATTTTATATTCTCCAATGTACATTTTGCTGAACAATGCGATACTATCAAGCCTAATTGGATGAAACAATCCAGCGGAAGAGAGGAGTCAAATGTTCCTGGTAAATTTTGTATACGCACAAAATCGAAAAATACCACAAAATCCAATCGTTATCTATTTCTATGTAAGTACTAAATGTCTACAATTCATCGGGTCAAAATATTTGGTGGCGCTGGCCATACTTTCATAAAAGTATTGTGTTTTAAAGTTACTGGATCACAGTCGTATATAGTGCTTAAAGTGACTGATTTAACATCACATTTGTCTTTGTGACCATCGAATCTTTAGTGGAGATTAGTCGTGCTCATTTAAAACAAATACAACAGTGGCTGCTGTGAGTTTATCCTTAATAATAGGAGATAAAACTAACATGCCTATTTTTACAAGCAAAGAATGCAAGGATTTACTTGATTATTTGATTATTTATTTATCTTAATTCTACGTTAAAAGTATCTTTAACTACGGAGCGAACATTCTCTTGGATAGCATTGATCTCTTCATTTGTAACATTTCTAAGTTTTATTGCAAATATAATCAGTCATACTGTAGCTATAGAAATGTATTTACTTTTACCTGTCCATAGATCTGTAATTGATTCGATAGCACAAACTGCGCTTATTTGTCTTTGGATGTGTAAAGTCATCAATCTAGAAAATAACCATGAATAACTAAATAGCGAAGATATAATCAAACTTAATCTTCTTGTTTACCAATTTCACATTTTCTACAATGTCCCCTGCGGCACCGCGCACAATTTCCGAAAAGTCATTTTCATGCCATTCACTCTTGGGTAACCAAAACGAGATATCCTTAATACAAGCAGGATATTTTGAGAATGGCTCAAACTTATTGATTTGTCCCGGTGTGAATTGACTGATGAATCTTTCATCTTGTGACCAAAACAAACGAATATCAGGGATACCAAAGAGAACCATGGCAAGGCGTTCTAATCCCATACCAAATGCCCATCCAACCTTATTTTGTAAACCAGCCTGGTTCATGATCTTTTGGTTGACCACGCCACATCCCAAAACCTCAAGCCATTCGCCTTTATACAGAATCTCCACTTCCCAACTGGGACTTGTGAATGGGAAATACGCATCAATCCAACGTACTTTGAGGTTGGGCTCATCTGCAAATAAGGTGCGGATCATAGAGTTGATCGAATGCTTTAAATGTGCGGCAATAGCATTCGATACTTCGGTGGAATGGCAGGTCTGAATGGGGTTTTCGGGCTTGATTAAAGTGTCATCAACAAGCTCGATGTTTGGCGTTTCTTTAGCCTGAAGACGCTTCAGGTCGGCATTGATAATATCAGCATCGTTATCGAAATAATAAAATCCCTCGATTTGATGGAACACTGGATAATGGGAAGAATCGATTTCGTCACGGCGATAGACATCGCCAGAGATCAAAAACTTGGGCTCGCCTGATGCAAGACCCTCGAGCTGGTGGGCCGAAGTGTGGGCACGTAGGAGTGTGTCCTTGTTGAAGTAGTAGTTGTCGGATTTGGAACGACTGACGTGTTCCTTTGGAATATAAAGACTGTCAAAATTTTGTTCGGTTGTGACAACTGGATTGAGATTGTTGAAGGTTTTGAAATCGCTGAAATGTCCTTCAATCAACTGTCGGATAATCGAAATAGGGTTTTGTGGTTGTAAATGAAGTTTGCGATTCACTTTGGACAGCACAGTGGGAGTGACATTGGTCCATTCATCGCGAGGTATCTTTTGTCCATTGATAACTGTCTCTGTAGCTCCAACTTTGAAATCTTTTTGCTCTTTTTTTTTTTGTTTCATTTTAGGTAAATGAATGAAGTTCAGTTGTCAAAAAGTTAGCTTACCAGTAGAATACCAAGAACGACGCACAACACTATAAAAACCACAGCTACCGGCCTGTGTGATACGCTTTGCGCTAAAGCTTAGAGAGGCTGAACGATTATAGTAGCGGAGCATAGCTTTTTTTTTTATCCTTTTGACAGGAGAAAGTTTTGTAGTTTTTACGCCAGGGGTGCGGAATATAACCAAAAAAAAAAGTGTATCCGAAAAAGGGAATTCATCGTCACAAGTTTAGTTCATGCAAAGATCATTTTGAACAATAGCATAAAATAAAAAGGCTGAAAAGAATTTTCTTTTCCAAGAGATAAAAAGAAACCCAAAATAAGGATAAACTGTTTAGTAGGAAAGCTACTT
Source organism: Backusella liffmaniae (assembly GCA_024140265.1). Lineage (NCBI taxonomy): Eukaryota > Fungi > Mucoromycota > Mucoromycetes > Mucorales > Backusellaceae > Backusella > Backusella liffmaniae. The sequence goes on along the minus strand of VCJE01002960.1, from coordinate 14,249 downwards.
GCATCTCTTATAGTATTTCATACATCAAGTAAAAAGAAAATTGGTATTGTCTTTATTTAATATAAAAAGGTTTTAAATCGATTGGGACTCCAAAATCTCCCACAATGCCTTTACCAATTGATTCATATGTAAGGTAATATTTTCATGAATTAATCCTGGTATCTTTTCTCGCTTTAGACCCAGCCAATCGACTGGAGGTGTGGCATCTCCCATAATCTGTAACTGAGGATAAAAGTTGACTTGGTTCACTGGATGGTAGTTGTACTTGTCCTCTTTCTTTGGTTCTCCTTCTTTCAAGAGCTCTGAAGAGCCTTCTGCCGCTGCGGAAGTTTCTGCTGAGGATGATGGGGATGTAGGTGCTTCCTTTGATGTAATTTCTGTATCCTTTACTACTTTTTCTATAGAGGTCTCGCCGCGTTTGCCAGAAGGTGTGGTTGCTTCTATTGATGACGAAGAGGAAGTTGAATGTGACTGTTGAGACGTTAATTTACCCATAGAACTATCAAAATCCATTTCAGTTTGATTTGTCATTGTACTTGCTGGCGTCGCAGGTTCTGAATTTGGCTCCACTATCGTCTTATTCTTTGCATGCTCTAATTGATCGTCAAATCGTTTGTATAGCTCTTGAAGATATCGGATCAGTCCTAGGTTCAATGACACCCCTATGCGACCTCCAAAATCGGCACCAAAGTCATAATCTACTTTTTGTTCTTGTTGAATCGATTCCATGGAGATGGTGGTAGAGGGAACACCAAATATCTTGGTACCTCCCATATTTTTAGGTTTTGGTGTTGTCAATAGTTCCGGAGAACTATATCGATCGACAAGATCTTTTCCAGGTACATTTTTAGCAAGTGCGGCGTGATCTAATTGGATGACTAATTTTCGCTTCGTTCCGTTCTCGTCCTTTGGATCCATGTTCAGTTCTACTTTGAAATCAGATGCTCTCATATCAATGTTGTCAGAATCTTGGAATTGATGAGGGTAGATAACAACCTCCACTTTTTGAATACCCACGGTCACAAACGATACTATTGCAGCAGCGATGTAACGATCGTTTCCCTCTTTTGCATCCAAATCTGCCGTTTCTTTCTTCGTGTACTGCTGATGCTTTTTAGTAAAAGCGGGTCTCGTGCCTGCTGCTTCCTCCTTCTTTCTCTTTAGCAATTCATTAAATTTCTGAACCGTTGTAATGATGACAGGTACAGTTCTAATAGAAAGTCGTACTATCAAAGCATCCAAATCAGCTGAAATGGAGAGCTCGTCTCGCGCAGAATCGCGCAGTTTTAGATTCACTTTAAATTCCAATACTTGTTGTACAAAGTGCAACAAATTCTGCGATTCGTATTCAAACATGGCTGAAAGTCCGTAGGATCGGACGCAAATATTTGTGTCACTTTGGGTTTGCTGTGCTTCTAACAATGTTTGTTTAAAAGTGGCTGTTCCTGAGAACCGACCTTCGGATTCAATCAAAATATCATCCAATAATACATAAAGTTCCCTGGATTCAAAAGGTATATGGTGCATCTGAAGGGAAAGGTTGTTGGGAGCAAAAACAATCTTGCCGATGGCACGACCTAGATCAACTGAGAATCGCATCTCATTTAAACAAATAGTGATATGCTTTGAGAATGGTGCAGCAGCTGCTAAAGTATTTGTGCTGGGTGTTGATGATGACGACGACAAATGAACCACTGCTGTCTCTGGTGGTACTATTTGACTTGAAGAAGAAGCTGCTGCTGTTGATTCAGGTAATATAGGCTGATCGAACCAATAGGACTTGAGTGTCAGTAGATCTTGGAAATGGAGCATATTTAGTTCTCCTTGGATAATTGGTAATTCCACCAATATAGAGCTATCATCCTTTGAGCCACCATCTTCTTGCCGTCTTTGAGATGTCAACATTGCATTGAACAGAATCTTTTCAATGCGCGCGCTTAGACAGGTCTCTGGTGAGAATTGGTGTCTAAGATCAAGAGAAATATCGCGTAAGGAGCCCACCAGACTCATAGTGCGTGATGTAGAGTCATTTGAAAAAGCATTCATCATAAATTCGCTTTCTTCCCATCCCAACGAACATACAACCATAGACAAAGGCTGGCAGGAGAGATCCACCTTTGTCTTTGACAAGCGTAAGAATAACGAAGCATTGATGCTTGGATCCAACTTGTTTTCATGACTAACTTTACGCTCGCTTGACTGCTGCATACCAAATTTAAGTCCACTAATCATCTCACGTAAAAACTGTACCAGAGATGGATGAAGAATGTTATTGCTCTCTCGAATAAGAATATCAGCATGGAAGCGCTTGACAACAGAAGCATCAGTACCCAAAGGAACCTGATAAGTAGCCCATGCACCAAGTCCTGGAATATGAAGGACGGCCATATTACTTGATTGCACCGCGTGATCTAATTTACGCACGAGTGAAGGCTTTCGCTTTTGTTCGGTTGCGTAACGCTTAGGATACATTCGAATCGTACCAGCTGCAGAGTCAAATTTGCATTCAATATCTAGTGCAGCTGCTTGAGAAGATAAAGTCGATACCACTATTCCTGGCTCAGAGGACACACTGGATGACGACGATGATAAGAAATCTGCCTTTGCTGTCAGTTCATCGAATCGATCTATACTCTTGGCATATATACGCGATAGCAGATTAAAATAGTTGCTAATGGTCCCATCTACATCGATTTCAAAACCTCCGACCTGAGCATCCGCCTTGATGTATTGGATTGGTTTAGCATTTAATCCAGATACAATACATGAAACAAAAGGTACATGAATCTGATTCATTTGAGGATGATGGTCTGCAATAAAGTGATCCTGGTTGTTCTGATCAAATGTACGAACAAATTGTAAAGTGATTCCGTCAAGATACAGTGCACCTCTTTCTATACTCTTTGTAAGAAACTCAATAGAAGATATTGAAAAGAACAAGGCGCTACTTGTTGTTGTTGATGCTAATGGATCGTCAGAAGAGCTCTCAAGCGGGATAGCAACGCCTAGCTGACGGATACGCAAACTTAAGATTTTACCCTCAAGTAAAAGATGTTCTTCTTCTGTGCTATTTACATCACTGTTGCCATTACTCTTAACGGATTGCACAATGCGTTTGGTATTATCTGTGAGTTGATCAATTTCCGCCTTTTTTAATAGCTTTCTTGATTTGAGTTCAGTATCATAAAAGATAACGACTTCTGCTAATTTTCCAAGCGCAATGGGCTGCATCACCGTTTGGATTTTTGATATGTCAACATGAAACGCCGATGTGGATGGCTCATGGGCATGTGTGTCCTTTCTGCAGCCTTCTTCTGTACATACTGGAAGGTAGCTTTGTACGCTAAAGTCTATCGAAAGATACGCAAGAGAGTGGCGACGATAATCTTGATCTGTAAGCAGTTGCATAGTCTTGTGTTCAAGAGACAGTGAAAAATCGCTTGCTTGAAGCTTCCAACTAAGTTGGTCGTTCACACAATTTGAAAGTGATACGTCAATAAGGTTTGAGCGGAAGACGCAGACAGCAGAAGGACTAGATGCAGAAATACACAATCCATTGAGTTCGATATTGATGGTATGTTTCAAGTCCTTCTTCTTTGATTGTTGAACTAAAGTTGATGGCGGGGGTGACTTTTTCTTGCTTTTCGTAGAATACGAAACAACCTCGACTAGTTCACTTATTTCATTACCCACGAGTGATTGTGCCGTTAGTAACGAATCAATCAAACCAACATCTAATGGTACCGAAATAAAGTCGACCGAAATCATTGACTTTAATTCTAAATGATCACCGTTTTCCTTTATGGTGCCTGTGCTTCGGATACCAGGTATATTAAACGAATTGCTACTTGCTTCAGGTTTTGTGATCAAATGAACAATTTGTTTCGACAATTGGAACGTATATGTATGAACAGGTAATGCTGATTGATGTTGCAATTGCTGATACATGATAAGCATATCATTCATCTCATATCGTGCAGTCAACGAAGGTAAAAGGTCCGCACTAAGCCAAAACTCGTTCATTAAAAACTGGAGCTTTAGATCCATCCTCTTTTTGGGTTTGTCGGTTTGCACAATGGTGTCGCCTCTTCTTTGTTCCTCCCATTCTTTCACCAGCTTCTGGAACATAAAGTGATATCTCTTTCCTTGCTCCATCTGCCATTCGTCAATGAAACCGTATAGTCGTAGGAGACTTTGGGGTACATGGAGGCGGAACCTTTGAATGTTTGCAAATATATTGAGCATATCTTTGTTTTCATTGATTTTCTTGCTGACTCTGGTCATCTGTGCTATATTGGCATTCAGATTGACCTTTTCCAGACCTAGACCAAATAGAGTACGCTGGCTCAGCTCTTCAATAAATCGAACATCAATATCATGAATGCCTCCCGAAGCTTCAAATACCAGGCGGCTTTCCGATACCGTTTTCCTAGAGCGATGAGAACTTCGCTTACCGGATCCTGTATCTGAATCCACCAGATCAGATTGAGACGATAACTGCAAGGGTGCCAGTTTTGGGTTAGAGAAGATACCGGAACTATGGATACCGGATATTTTACTTTCCATCTTGAGTTTTTGTGTAAACGCATTTAGCTTGATACAGTCGATGTTAATCAACAAGTGAGATACAACGTCTACACTAGATAATAAAGCATCAAAACTAAACTCTTTCATATCGCTTGTCGGTGTCGAACTGGTTGAATTTGTGTGAGACAATGTCGCTAGTTTTGTGGTAAAAACGCGCTTGACCATCAACATATGCTGGGCAAAAGCAAGGATATAAGGGTTAATGGATATGTCGATTTCACCAATAAAAGCGCTAATAATCATATCCAGATAACCTTCATGAACGGATGATCGCTCCACAACGGATGATTTGTAAAGGCACTCTGCAGAGAGTTTGATGGGTCTGATAATGAGTGTGTTTGCATTGACATCCAATTCCTCTTCATAAATACAAAACTTGAATTCTTTCAGTTTCAGCTTTGCAAAGTTAGATGATGAAACAAGATATCGGACAATCTCTTCGGTTGGATTCTTCTCAACATGGTCTCGTTCACCGACATCGAATGCTTGCGTGAATAAGCGACAATTTTGAATTTCATTTGCATCCAATTCCCAACTACGCCACGTTTTAAATATACGAATGATATTTGAGTACATTTGGGTCGAATCCACTTCAGAGTCAGCACCAACTGTTAATTGGTTTTGAAAAGAACTTCTAACAGTCGGAGGCATGGAGCGAAGACAGTGGCGCATACGTGCAATTAATTTCCATCCGGTATCGTTTCTAAAATGCTTAGATCCTAATCTTAGCATGGTACGAGGAGCACTTAGGAAAACGGGGTCACCCACAACAGCTGAAGAAGTCGAGAATTTTGCAATAGTATTCATAAACATCTTGACTTGACGTGATCGTCTTTCCTTGAAATTTTCAAGGATCTGTTTCAGGTCACTCACAAAGTTCAGCCAAGAGTAAACAGCACCAAATAAGACCTCAACAGCTTCGGTAATCATAATGGTGTCAAGTCTATCCAATTTTACAGACAGGTATGTTGGTGTTTTTGGAGCACAAGCCTCGATACTAAGTCCATCTAAACAAATATCAAGCATGACAATTTCAGTGGGGTCATCTTCTGCCACAGAAAATAACGATCTAGTTTGAAGAACCTCAGGAGGGATTCCAAATGTCGGCGTTTGCATTTTGGATATGTACTGCACTGTGGATCCAATATGGCGTATACCAAGATTGATTCTCAATTCACGAAGCTTCATATCCGACTCGGATATCCTTTTCTTTCGTTCACCAAAAGCGACATCTTCAAATTTAACAGCGCCCATCAGCTTGGTATCTTTTAAAAGTAGTTCGGCTGAACATAGAATTCCGTCATCTGCACGATTGCTATTGCGATCATTGAACGACTCTCCGTGTTTATAAGAAGAGATACCATCAGGCATGGTGGCGTTCTGAATGAAATGAAGATAGGTTTCAGGTAGTATAACTGCAAAACGTGTGCTATTGTATTGTGTAGTAAGGAATTTTGTCAACTGTTCAACATATTCCATTTGAATGGCGTCCATCATGCTTTCTAGATTCCAGTCCTATTTATGTTGGTGGTTAGATCATCAGTCATATCTTTGTTTTGATATTAATCATACATCTTTAATAATATCTTCAGTTATTTCTTGAACGATTTTAACCAGAATTGGGGTGACTAGAATCGAGATTGACCTGGTTGCTTCAACTACTACAGTCATAATAGCCTCATGCTCACTAATCACGAGTGCAGTTTCTTGATTCGTTGTAAAATGATCATCCAAGTCATAAGCACTGACTGGTCTACTGCTTTCTTTAATCTTTTTCTCAGGAACGAATGAACGACGTACTGGTGGTGCAAAGTCGTTAAATAAGCTATGGTGATGATGATGACTTGGTCTTTTATCGATTCGGAATCTTCTAAGATAATCGCTATATGGAATTGACTGGGGAATAGCAGACGATACTTGTTCTTCTTGTTGATCAACTATATTTTCTTCAACTGAAGAAGAATCATATCCAACTAAAAATATATAAAGGCAAGTATGGGTTTGGAGCTTTAGTAAGTAAAAAAAAAAAAAACGAAGAAGACTGATTTACCTTCACTTCCTGCATCACTCTCATAGTTAGCTTGGAAGAATGAGATAGGGGATGGGTAATTTATATAGCCATCTTCTGATCCAGCAGCAGTGTAAAATGATTCGTTGTCTCTGGAATTTAAACTTCGTACTGATCGTACATCATATTCGCTTGAACTGTCTTCATCTTCATGGCTATCATCAGTATAAATGATTTCGCTTACAGACCCGCGTAGACTTGAACTACTATAGCCTCGATATCGGTCTTGAATCTCAGTAGATACTGATGATGAATCGTGAATACTGGATTTATCATCTATTTTACCTATTATTTTGGTGTATATATGCATAAAATTAAGTTTGTTGCATCTTATCCCCCCCTCTTTTTTATAAACAAAAAAAAATACCTGACATGAACACACGATATGGTGGAGCATAAATAACACCAAGAAGGTGATCTTTAACAGAGGCTGAGGTTGATCTGGAAGCTAATAAAAAATGGAAAATCAACATACTATGACTTTGAAATATATATATTGGTAATTACTTTGAGAGGCAGAATCATCGGGTTCATATAATCGTACACATCTACGAGTTACTTCGTCTTGGTTACGAATAAAGTTTTGCTGCTCTTCTCTTGCTAATCTCCATTTTGATGTCTGTCTGAACAAAGTCATATTAAGTCCTAAATCTACTTTAGCCACTTCAACCCACGGATATTCATTTTCCTATATACATGTGCATAGATTTAGCTATCCAAACATCCCATTGTTTTTTCTTTAGCCAACTTACTGAATTTGAAGAAATATCAGGATTTGCCAAGCAGCGCGCAACAATGGAGGGTATTTTCAAACTAATGCGATTTGTATATTTTTCATTGATTAGGTTATCAAGTTCTAGAAGGATACCATTTTCCAGACTAATATTTGTCGCACTTGTCATGCTCATAAGACAAACGTCAATTTCCTGTATCCGAAATTTGAGGAAAGTAACATCGGGAAAGTCATTTGGTTCCAATTTCTGGGGCACAGCGTTGTCTTCATCAATCATGTTGTATGCAAATGTTTGACCAAAAGAGGCAATGCCCAAGAGGAACGAGGGTTTTATTTCACCGCTAATTCTACCAATATCAAAGTCCCAATGGCATAAATAAGTTAAGCATTGAGGTGCAGGACCACAAAGTCTATGTGCATAAATGTTTAAACCTATAATGAAAATGATTGGGGTTGAAGTTTGTTAAATATGGAAATAAATAATTAAATTTGAATTGGCTTTACTATCAATATAAAGAAAGTTCTTGGTATCTCTGCCATTTCTTATCCTGTAGAAACCGTCTCGAGTTTGTAGACTTGGATTAACATCACCACATATTGTAAGGGGGCTTGAAGTTATATAGAGATCTAATTACATAATCAATGGCTATTAGATTGACTTTCTTGTTTGTTTTCATCTCTATGTATTTACCAAGATACGGATCGAGATTACGCAATTCTATTTGAAGTTCTTGAAGTTCCACTTGCGTGTAACGAGAGTAGTCATAAAGGTTTTGTGGTAAAAGCAAGACACCGTCATCTAGTTCAAGCAATAGGTATACTTCAAAAGGATCGGATGCTCCCTACATAAACATATTATTAACAGATGATGTATTAAATCAACTTTATATCATTTACCTTTGCCTCTTGTTTCTTCTGTTTCTGTTCAAGAAATTCATTATAGTTTTGTTTATACCTTCTATGCTCATCAATAGTAGAAAAGTTACTCCAGGCACCGAAATAATTATCCTTTAATATCAACACATATCTGATCACCGAACCAAATAGTTTGACAGTGGCACCATTGATTTTTAAGTGTAGGTTACATGATTCAATATGTCTCATAATATCCACAGTGCTGTAATTCTCATAGGAACCATCCAAGGTAAGTGATCTAATGACAGCGACTTTTGAGTCTTCTGGTCTCATGAATGCCTTTAGTGTATGTGATGATGGTACAGAAAGGCCTGCGCTGATATTTTCTGCCGCAACAAAGAATTTGATTTCGTTGGTGTTTGGCTGGAATTCAGTTGAAGGGATCGTTAGAGTCACTGATGCTTTAGAAATTTGTGCTTTTATGAATGCTATATGGGTATATTTGCAATATTTAATAAAATAAAAAAGGTTCACACATGTGCAGTATACGAGAGAAGATAACTTACCATTATCATCAATGGAGTTCGGATTATTGATAACGTTATGTTCGTTGACATATAAGTATGCAGTGGTATGATCAAGTTTAAAGTTTAACTCATAGAGAATGGGTGTAAAATGTAAAAGGTCACCGGGTGGTCCTGATGTCCAGTCTTTTATCAGATCCTGAGCCAGAAATGTATGATCACGCAATAGAAATACTGTAGGCTTTCTGATATTTATATTAAAAGTCCATTTTCTAGAACCATTCCATTTTAAGGGAGCAGGCATTTTGATTTCAACCTATAATTAGAATAAATTGAATATGTTGTTAGATGTAAAGCACAATGTTTCTTTTTTTATTATTATCATTACTTACCTCGACTTTAGGAGATTGAAGAACCGAAGCATAATTTACACTTGTAGCAACATCCACCTCTTTGAGATTAATATCTACAATATTGGTTGCACCCTCAGGTCCGATGACAAATGGCGTTGTCACTTTGATTACAGACCCTGAGCCAGCCTTTAAATCCACCCATCCTGGTGATCGAGATTGGCCATCAAATCCTATACCATTGGTTGCTGATTTTGTCATATATTTCCAATCCTATTCATAATAAGAGTAAAAGCCATCAATAAAACATTTTATGCCGTCGCATAAACTCTCCATTCTTACCTTTGATGTCTCGCGTATTGGTATCCTTAATTTACCAGTGTTTACAATCTCTATATATGTTTCAAATTGAGTTGCTATACGCTGCTGTCCTGGAGTCAATCTTGTGGTGGGTACGTTGGCTCTGTGGTGATTAGGAAAGAAGTAATCTTGTAATGCACCACGTTGCTTGTCCGCCCAAGGACCATAATTAACGTTGGGATCCCATAACAATATTTTAATACCCCATTCAGGTGGCAAACCACCATTGCCAACATCTAAGCCAGGACCTGGAAAGCCTCCAGACACACTGGGTACAGGACCTATGAAGATCATATGTGTTACACGAAACTGATTTAAACTTTTCTTCAATCTCTTGTTACCTGCATAGTCTGCATAGTAGGTCAGTGCAGCTTCATTGCACTCGAGTAAACTATCCACTCTTGCATATTCCTCATTGGAACGTTGAAACATTTTTGCTTTCATCTTTTCTTTCACGCCTTCTCTTCTATGCCGATCTCTTCGTTTCTTGAATGATATCAAGTATTGAATATGTTTTGAAAAGTAGCCCAGCCAACTAAGAATTCCCCAATGTTTATTGTTATTTGCTTATACCAATAAATCACATGCAAAAATAATCCAAATTATTGTTTACCTTTGATCATTCACTTGTTGATCGACAACATCCGAATCTATAAAGTCGATATTGTCCTTTATACTAATATGAGGTTTTCTTAACACCACATTCACTTCAGTCTTGTATATGTCCATCGGCGATCTTGTTTTTGTAATGGTGTAAATACCATTCAACTGCGAGAAGGTTCCAATAAGTATTGTTTTTAATTCGGAATTACCGACGATCACAGATCCTTTTGTACAGTCAAATTGTAACGGAAGTATCTTTTCTAGAAATGACGAAGTAGTCGGAGCTTGACTTTCGGGATCAATGGATCCGCTACGTACGACCATTTCTGGTTGCTGACCACCTTCTTCTTTAGTAGAGAGTCCTAGTATATCCGTCATTCTATCGTAAGCAGGTGCATTGTTATACGTAAAGTATTCAAGACCTTCCATGGCAACCACAATACGACATGGCAAATCAATTTTTTTGCCTAAAAAGTCGACGTAATTAAATTAAATTAAATTTTGGTATGATCAGTAACGACTTTTTTGATCTCTTTCACTGGTATTATTATTACCATGTTTTTCCTGTTCTGTGTGTCGTACATTCAAAAGCCAATATTGTAATGCAATATGCCCTTTTACTATTGACACGGATACGTTAGTAGAGGTGTACTTTAGATTCTTGAATAATATTCGTCCGCCTAGCAAAGTGATCCTAATTGATTCTAAACAAAACAAGTTATAGTGCGTGAATAATGAACCACGTTGTAAGAAATAATACCAATTTCAACATAAGCATTGTGATGTCGCCATGTGTATTGGTTGATCAGGAAACTAAGGATTCTCGCCAAAGTGCGATTAAAGTAGAACAAGAAGAAAAGGGCAACAACAATAACAACAAGGCAGCATACAATAAACAGCCAAAAATCACGCACAGTCTGCATGGTTTTTGAAGAGAAAGAAGAAAAGCACAGTAACAGCAACAAAAAACAAGAAGCAAGTTATATACCATCATGATTAAATCTCATGATGGTTCCTTTTGCCTGAATATAGTAATTTGTGACCTTCACCCCAAAAACACTGCACCAATTCTGGCATTCTTGTGCGTCTGTAGATTATATTCAACATCTTTTTTTTTTATTACAAGTTATTATACACAAGTCCTTTTAATATCATTTAGTCTATCGCTTCTTTCCCTTTGCAGGTGCCTTTTTAGGTACTGTTCCTCCACTAGCAATAACCTTCTTCATTGCTGCAGACACAACTTCGTCACTTTCGATCCATGAAATGTCACCCAAATCCAAATCACCAAAACGCTTCTGGAACTTTGTCAATTGCTCACTTTCATCAGTAACACCTTCCTTTAACATGGCAGGATTCCAAAGAGGATGATTGCGTGTGTCTTTTGTTAAGCGGATTTGTGCACGGGTGGGTGAAGTGGTGCGGACAGTAAAAGTGGCTCCATTGCTCAACACAATAGTTTGAAGGAATTTTTCTGGTTTTAATGTTGCTGCTGTTGAAGCACGTCTTATTTGTTGTAAGCTACACTTGTTTAAGCGGAACATGTCTATCGACCCTTGATATAAAGTTTAAGCAAAAAAAAAAAAATAGTTGATAACTGAGCTTTTTTTTACAACTACCCCCCCCTTTCTTTTCTAAAAAATATGGCTTAAAGAAAATTAAAGTCACATTTACAACTCCGTACACTTCAGATCTCGAATCCATTAAACTAAAAAATAGACATAACTTGAAAAAAAATTGCCTATAGACAATAATATGAATAAAAACAACAAGAGTAAGAATGTAATCTTGCTGCTATCGAAGAGACCAAGTTTTCGAAAATAAGTCATTCCATCAGATTTTCATCGAGAATAATAAGGTCTGCATTATAACCTCTATGAACTAGTTTGGCTTTATACATGTTAGATTGTTTATCAATCACGTTTTTAAATTGATGCAAATATAATTGCTATCAGATCTCTTAGGGGATACTATCTCATCATTTTTAAACATGGATCTCTCATTGAGTAAAGAATGGTATGTTGTCTTTATATATTGTTATCATAAATGTTGTTCTTAGCAACATCCAGTTCAAATTTTCACTTAATAAATGCGCCGTAAAAAGGCTCGACAAGTGGAAACTTTTGATGGGATTCAAGCCAGGTTTTTACCTCGGTGGTCCGGCCAAAAACGAAAGAATATTACTACAGACTGTGCTACATCTTCTAATGTTTCTCCCTTTGATTCACCAGTGCCACAAATTGAAAAAAGAGCTAGTTTATTCAATACTCCAGGTAGTTTTTAGGTTCATTTTTTTAAAGTAAATCAAATGTTTATAAAAAATGAAATTTGTTGTAGATCAAATCCTTATGGATGGGTTTTACCAGGCAATAAAAGAACATTTAATTGAGAAGATTACACCGATTCTACCAAATACCAAAAAGCTGGCTACTCTAAAAAATACTCTTTTGAAAAGGACATCCCTTCCTAGATGCATAATCCCTCGTGGCGAGGAGATTGCTTGTTGCGCCCAGCGCGAACTCAATAATTTTCTTGAAGATGCCACAAGAAATCCCATAAGAAATTATACCCGCTTTGTAACTTTTGTGGAACAAAAATTTGACTCTACTGTCCTCGAGTTAACATCCACAAGCCAAATCTCGTCACAACTATCAAGTATGAATACAGGAAAATCAAGCATTGAAACCTTGTCAGAGAGAACCCCGATGGATATATCCACACCTTGCCTAACATTTGCTTCAAGAGAAGAATCTGGAATAGAACATCGCACCGTCCCAGTCTCTCTAAATAGCATACTACACAAGGGTCTAAATGATATGATGAAGGAAGAAGTCCATAAAAAGCTCAAAGATTGCCTGACTGAAACTTCAGAGTACATCAGTGACTACGGGTTGGTGGTACAGACTCTCATGTTATCCATAAAAGATTTAGCGTTTTCTCAACAAAACAATGAAATTGTAATGCAAAGGGGTCAAGGCTTCAGGATCTCTCATTTGCTCCCAACGTCGTTTCAGCCAAGAGCCGCTATTGAATTCACTGCCGCTGCTATTCCAGAGTATATAACAGTCTCAGAAGCGTTGAACCAGGATTTCAAATTACTATTCGAAGCTAATCATCTCATCCTTGTACACTCTGCATTTTTTGGTACTAGAGGAAATACTAAAAAACATGTATTAGCCATCCGTTACATCATGCAATGAATGAGAATATGAAATCAGGCCTCTCAAGTATGCTACAAGCCAATGATACAATTCCTAATGTTGTTAGAATGAATGCCCTTACCAGATACATGACAAATATGACCAACATGTGGTCAGGAAGGTCGCTATTTAGCAAGCTCTTAGGCAAATTACTGGACGTACTATTGAGGATCCATCTGGCTCCTACAAGAGAGCAAAAATATCAAGAATGGGTGGCAAAGAAAAAGGCAGATAGAGAAGCATCTAATAACATGAACCATGTCACCAGTGATAAGACTGACATTCGGTACCTTTCAAGAAACCAGAAAAGAGACATCATTCGTTCTGAACTGTACAAACTCCAAAAGTATCAAACCAAATACGTTACCAGCACCGCCCCAGATAGACAGAACAAGTGGCTTACTAGGAAGAATCGCAGCGAGGCGAGAGTTCAGTCTTTCAAGTTTAGGATGGCTCAAGTCAGAGTAAATTTTTAATTTTACTTTTTGTTTTTATAAGTTATTTTTAACATATATTCTTTTTTTTTTCATTAGGAAGAAAAAATGAAAGCAAGAGAAATGAAAGGGAAGGAAAATGATGATGAAGAGGCGCTAGGTAATCACTATTATATAATATATACATTAAATTTGTGCCACTACTAATCCTATATATAGTAGATGATGATATTGCTACATTGGATGAGATACCGGATGATATACCGTTACAAGAAGAAGATCCCCAAGAAGATGTGACAGGTGATGTTAGCAGGCGAAGACTTGGCCAACTGAAGGCTATCATCAAGAATGTGATGTACAAGCACCGCTCCGAAACTATCACTGAAGCCCTTTTTTTCACAAATTGACAAAGATATGACTATCCAAGAACTCAAAGTCAGCTTACCTATTGCAGCCATGATAGCGCCATACATACCATCAAAGGAGAACCACTATTTCATTGGATTCCAGCTTCCGTTTGTTTTGTTTGCAGATG
>VCJE01002955.1:19188-39163 GCA_024140265.1 Backusella liffmaniae | reverse complement strand
TCTCACACCAACCAGGTCGGCTATTGCCGGCCCGTCCCATAAGCTTGCTGAGGCTGTAAGTATCAAATACAAATAAATAAAGTATTTACAATTAATATTTGCTGTGTAATGGATTGCTAATTTTATTCGTTTTTATTTTTTTTATTTTGGTCTCTACTGATGAACTTTTCCAATTCTTGGTATCTACAATATTGGTTGTCTTTGGCTTGGATGGGTTTTTTATATTTTTTCCCAATTATTCTTTGTACTTTTCTCAATTATTGTTATTTTATTTCTCAAAATCTTTTCCCCTTTTTCTCATCAATTTGTAATTTTTTCTCAATTTCTTGAAATAAACAGTACAGTAAACACGATTGCAACCGAGTTCTTTAATGCTCGAACAGACACTTTATTCGTTAGCGTTATCTTTTATTACTTTGGAACTCTTGCTTTTTTTCCTGAGCCATGTAAATCAATAGAAAAGGCATTGGATGTTTTTATTCGATATATATATACTGCATCTTAGTATTGTATGTATAAATCGAGGTAAGTTGCAAGCAAGCTATATGTTAACCTTACTATAAACTCAATTTGTGATGCTTACATTGTAAGAAAAGTATATTGTTAGTCCGTACCATGTGGATTATTTCCTATAAATTTGTCTTTTATTAACTTCATTGTAACTCCCAATATTGGTATATCACACACTGCTTTTTGATTGTTTAGTAGATAATAATCAATCACTATGTATACGTAAAGATAAGTATGATCCCCCTTATATATCAAGCTTTAGGGATCATATAAGAGACAACACATATCAACGGGTCTTTGGGCTCTCAGTTCAATTCCGTTTCTTTATAAGGGGGAGGTAGGCTATTTTCTTTCTTTACTTCTTTACTTCTTTACTTCTTTCCTGCCTTTTCCTTTTTTTAAGCAATGTGGCTTTTTTAATTCATGAATAAATAAATTCAGATAACAGATAAGGATTAATATTCTTTTCTGCATATTCTTTTTCTTCCTTTTCTTTATCCATCTGGAGGTAAAATTTACAGCATGCAACCCTAAAAGAGGGGAAGTGATCTTCGACTTGCAAGCGGAGTGTTGTATAAATAAATTTCACTATAATAAGAGATGTTTTTTTTTACATTCGCTATGTCCTTTCTCTTTTCTTTCATTCTCTTAATAATCAAAACACATTAAAGGTATTTATATGTATAAATCACTATACTTGAGAAAAACAAAGCTAACAAGTGCTTTTTTTTCTTCATCTTTTAAATTTATACAACATCAAGATATGCGATTTTCATTACTACTTGCTACCCTACCACTTCTTTGTTATGGTAAAACTACACATTAAGTGTAATACATGGTTATATGTACTAAAATGAGATTCATTAGTAAGTGCGTCTCCAACACCGCCTCCCAAAAACAATGTTGCTACTGCACAATGCATAACCCATCTTGAAGGCTTACCAACTCAAATAAATGCTATAACTAAGGATGTAAGTTGTTAACCTTTTCCAATAGTACGACAACTTATATATATTTGTATATATACAGCTTACACCTGATCAAGCCCTTGGTCGTGTTGGTGAAATCCAGGCGGCACATACAAAGGCAGTAGAACAGTGTTGCCAAGCATCAGTGGATGCTAGTAGTGTAGTTGCTCAATACACCGCAGTAGCCCCACAGGTATCACAGGCACTTGGTTTCCTAAGCGGTATTTCCGAAAGTATTCCTAACGTTGGTGGTATTCAGGATCAGTTTACTGAGCTTCCAACTTCGCTTTTAGAATGTTCTAAAAAGTACCTTCAATAACAGCAATAATAATAATAATGATAACAATAATGATAATAATATGCTGATTATAGCAGAGTTTTTATAATTTTCATGCATGTGTGAAACGCGATTGCTTTCAAATAAATAATAATAAAAAAAAGAATTTAAAACGCAGTCTGGGGGTTTTTTTTAATGTACAATATAAAAACAACTCCTCCCCTTTTTCTTCTTCTTTCTTGTTAATAAATAAACCAAGATGAAATCAGCTGGCACACTTCGAAAGAAGGGTTTAGGAGAAGTTGACAAGTTTCTCAAGAAAGAAAAGGAAAAGATTCGAAATGCAACCTCGTCTTCGTCGTCATCATCATCCCCAGTGATTACTGCACCAAAGCAGACAACCACTGCCGTAAAATCACCTCGTCCAGCTACCATGATTAACCAACAGCCTATAACAGTCGACTTGCATAGATTTGCAGATGATAATTTACAACCTGAAGAATGTAAATAGTTAAAAATAACAGGACTACCAAAAAAGTTAGTGACTCGTTACATGTATAGTTGTTCGTCGCTCCTTGGGAGAAGCCAATGAAGAAGGAATTCGTAGTTTTTATAAAAGTTTAACAGATGCCAAGAATGTGGTTGGAGGAGATTTGCAAAGAAATGTATATCGAAACTATACCGAGTTTGTATCAATATCAAAGGAGATCTCCAACTTGGATGCGGATGTATTAAGCGTAAAGGAGTATTTGAATGAGTTGAGATCTATTTGGGAGAGCTTTTTAGCTGCTACACACTCTAACGATTCATCTTCGTTAAGTAAGTTGAATCAAAAACAAACTTGTATTCATGTTAATCAAAATAATATATATATATATATATATATATAGGCAATGCAGAGTCTATTTTACCATCGAGAAAAAGAAGTGAAATGCTGGCAACGGATATGACAAGCATTTATCGGGCTCAGATTACAGCATTGTGGGAGAACGTAGAGGGATCACAGGTATTATTAAAATACAGTATAAACAAGTAAATATGTGTTTATAATCGTCTCTTTTAGCGTTTTATTCCTCAAGCACAAAACCATCATATTGTTCGTGAATGTGTCAATTTCTACGATATCAACACAAAGACTTTGCAACCACGACAAGCAGTGCATTTATTTCTTTTAAATGACTGTCTTTTGGTTGCATCACAGCGTAGACGTACACAACCAAACAAGTTTAAATTGGTTGCGGATTATTGTTGGAAGTTGCAGGATTTAACCATTGTTGATATTAAGGATTCGCAAGGTAAGAATGAATAATGATTACTATTATTATATTTACACTGGTTTTTTTTTTTAGATCTCAATAATGCATTGAGAATTGTTGTTTATCCAGAGACATTCATCTATAGAGCAGAAAGACCCGAGGATAAGATTGGTCTATTGAATGCGTATAGAAGAATGTTGGATAACAATGATGATAGTCAAATGGAAATGCCACAATCAGGTAAAATTAAAAAAAAGTATAAACCACGTTGCCATGGTAAATTAATGTACTTGTGTAACACATGTCATTGTAGCTGATTTAAGAAAGGTAAGCCATTCATGTGAGTATATTCCCTTTTTTTTTTTAACAAGCCCAATTATAATAGACCCGTGAATCAACGATGCATCCAGAAAAGGAGAAATGGTTAACAGAGTTGCCTGATCAATTAGAAGTATTAATTGCATTAAGAGAATTTGAAAAGAGTGTCGTCTATTTAGAAAAAGGTAGGTAAAACAAGGAATATTCCAGTTCATATATATAAACTATTGTATAGCCCGTCATATCGTAGTATCTTCATCTACTGCTTTACCACTCGTTAAACATGCCCGTGATCATATCAACGTGTATACCGACAAACTTAGTGATATTATCAGTCGTGATCTGAGCAACACCCTCTTAACAAAGATTCAATTCCAGCGTTATGTAAATTGGCTTTTAAGATTGGATAAAAGTGAACGAGCTCGTCAGGTTTTCCTTAGTACTCGTACACTCATTATTAAAAAGAGAATAAGGTCAGTTTATTTATCCTTATACAAAGACATATGATTTTGACCCAAATGTATGTGAATAGACAGCTTGTGTTTGAAGGTGATATAACCACTTATATCAGTGAACTTGCATTGGTGGTGTTTACATTAATACGTAATACATGTGAATGGTATAGAGATTCATTTAAACAAAACGATATGGCGTCGGGTAACGGTTAAATAGTTGGTGGTAGAAAGGATCAAAAAATAACCTTGTTTTCTTTTTTAGGTTTTGTTACCTGGGTTAGAGAACAAACAGAAACATATGCTGATATTTATAAACGTCAAGTGTTTGGTCAAAGTCAGTTGAGTTGTCAAGTGATTGCTGATTGCTTCAAGTCCACACTAGAACAGTGTTCCATTGTAAGTTGTTTTTATCAATTAATCAAGGTGAATAGTACGTGACAAATACACAAAAATAGCTTCGTAAAGTAGGTTTAGATCTTAAATTCCTTTTGGAAGATTTATTCTTGGAGAACGTGAAAGAAACCGCCTTGGGCTATGAAAAGAAAAATGAAGAAAAGATATTCAAATTTGCCAGTAATGATAACTTTATGCTTGTTTCTAGCCAGGGTCTTGGTTGGTGTTTGGACATGATTAATATGTGACATTGATATTAATGCATTAACTATAGGAACTGATGTTAAAGTGACATCTAGTGTAGTAAGCTTCTATAATCTACTGATCAAGTATACAAATGATATTTGTCTTTTATCCAAAATACAGGTTAGATTATAAATGTGTGTATGACCACTATACTTGTTTTTTACTGATAAACTTGACCATCATTAGTTGTATTCGACAGTGATTGATAGTATTTGCCGTTTGACAGAATTTTACTTAAAAACTATGATTAATGAATCACGTAAGCGGAACCTATCCAATGAACAGGTAACTATTTTAAAGTGGCACCAAAAGTGAGTAAGACTAACTTTGTTGTAACAGAGAACCACAGCGTCTATGAATGTGTCATTTGTTTTGGATAATGTTGTACCAAGAATTTCTTCTCAGCTGAATGTAAGTTATTGTTTATTTAACAAATAAAAAGGGGAGAAAGAATAGATGGAAAAAAAGAAAGGGAATGATGGGGTTTAGAAAAAAAAGAAAAGGGGTTGGATAAATAATAATAAAAAGATGAAATGATGTTTTTTTAATAATAATAATGCTCTCTATAGTACCACTTTAATCGGCCTATACCTGAATTAGATACTCTACGTGCAAGATTAAGAGGTATTAATATGATATAATACTATTTGCCTTGTAAAGAACATTCAAGTTGACCAATCTCATTTTTTTTAATAGAATTGGCCTATAATTAATAAATGTTTTTTTTTTTTATGTATTTAGTACACGTGAAATATGTGTGAAACCCCCACTACTAAATAAATACCATCATTTTTTTGATTTTTTCTTTCCTCTTCTTCTGCTTTATATTATTCTCTTTCAATGTTTTTATTATTTATTATTGTTACAATAACTTAATCTTATTTTAGACTCTTTCTGCTTGTTTATTTATTTACCATTTACCATTTACCATTTACTATTTTTATAGTTTAATTTTTTTTTGAAAACGACACTAATAAATTAAAAACACCTCTCCGTTTCTATCTTTTTTTTTTTTTTAATAGTCATAATATAACCTTCTAAATTATATATTCCAAAACATCACTTCTACGAATACTTTTATTACTACTACAATTAATTACAACATAGAATGGGTAAAAAATCGATTTATGCCACTTCTCCTTCCCCCTTGACGACTAATAGCTCCGCCAAAAGCCTTGTGGCACTTTTATCAGCTCTACTTGTCATCCCCGCTATCTGTGCATACCTGATTTCAATTATAACAAAACTCCATCCACCTCTGATAATACCTAGTTCGATTGTCTTGTTGTGGAGTATGATTGAAACTCTCTTTTATATCAACTTTGTATATAATCGCAATAGACTTCAAGCTCACATTAAACCTAATATTCCACTCACAAAACAGCAACGCACAGCCCTGTTTTGGAATTGCGTCCATACTATAAAGGATATAAAGCCATGGAGTGAGGGCTGGTTCTATTATGCAGATGATTACTCACATCCTCCTATTAGTGATATTAAACGAGATAATTTTGCACTTTGGTATGAATTAATGCAAAAGACTTTCTTTTTTTTTGTTCCTTAAAAAAAAAAACTAATATGAACTTATGTAGGTTTGCTTGGGCTTTCTGGCATGACCATTTGGATGTTGTTCGACAAAACCAAGAATGGAGTGACGAGATTGAATGGATGATGGATATAGCGCAAGACCATTTCAAACACGAGTTTGAACATGGATTCAATGATGGTATTGAATGTATTCGGTTAAATCTAGATCCTGTTGAAGCTATACATCGTCCTCTTTTTGTCTACTTGATACTTTACGCCGTTACAATCTTGTATAATGAGATCTTCTTGCATGCAGTTTGGAACTTTAGTCAGGGCCAGCGAGTACAAGTCTGGGGAAGCACTATGGGATATGTCGATCAGTGCTACTACACCATGAAATCTTTTTTTTTCCCTCCCGAAACGTCATTTGAGCAAGAGAGTAAGAGTGTCAAGAAATCTGTCGTTTCTTATTACTATAGACCTGTACAACAAACAGAGGATGAGACGATGGTACCTATTGTATTTATCCACGGAATTGGCATTGGGACTTTAACTTATGCAGAGTTTGTGCATCGACTTGGCAAATTGAACCGGCCCCTCTTTCTTGTAGAGCTCCCCTATGTTTCCATGCATATGGTGGATGATGTACCAACTGCTCATGACACCGTCAATGCTATCCAAGACATGCTGCATCACCATCACTATAAACAAGCTATTTTTGTGTCCCATTCCTTGGGTACAGGTGCGACTAGCTGGCTTATGAACATCAAACCTGAGCTGGTAGCTGGCACTGTCATGATTGACCCAATTTGTTTTCTGCTCCACTATCATCATGTTGCTTTTAATTTTGTACACAGAGTACCAACTAATTTGGTAGAGGTAAGTCGAGTCTATCTATATTGTTTTTCTACAAGAAAGCTAACTATTTATAAAAGCATGTCATGCACTATGGAGTTGCAAGAGAACTGTATATCAGCAATTACCTCGCCAGACATTTCCAATGGTACGAAGGCATTTACTTTGCAAGCAACGCACCTACACCGACTCCCTGTACTACAATCAAAGAACCCATGAAGAACACCACAGTGTTTTTATCTGAATTGGATCGAATTGTAGGAAGTCAGCATGTGCATGAATATCTAAAGGAAAGAAACGTAGAAGCCCATTTGATGCCTGGACTGGAGCATGCTGGATTTATCGCGTCTTCAAAATGGAAAGATGTCATTGTTAAACAAATTGAACATATTGCCAATAAAGTGGGGTAATATGTGTTTCACTTTAATCTATAACGGGATTATCAAATGAGATCTTCCCCATTCATTTTTAATATACCAGGGAATTGACACCCTTTGAATTTTTCCTGCAGTGCTAACAAAAATAAACATCAGAAAAAAGTTTAATCTTATTTATTAAAATATTTATTTATACACACGTACTGTTATTATTATTAAAGTAAGAAAGTAAAATAAATTATAATATAATTGGTAGTTTCTCATTATTGTCGTTTTCATCCTCCATTGAATTCAAAGCAGCATCGATGCTAATCATACTTATTGGACGACTCAAGGACTTGTTATTAAACAATGGACTCGGCGGTGTACTACTACGACTGAATTCGAGCAACTCCGCCTGTGAAAGGCGAACAGAGAGTCTAGACGATGGCCGATTGTTTTGAGAAATATAGGATCGAATCGAGGCAGCACGGGAAGGTGGTCTTGGTTGTGTTGAAAGATGATGTTCGGCTATGAATTGCTCTAAAAAATCTACAATTAAGGGTTCCTTCATTGCTGATAATTTATATTCTTCAAATGACTAGTTTAAATATTGTGTTAATTTTATTTATTTATTTGCTGTTGTCAATAAATAATACTAAATAATACTACTAACCAAACGACCATCGTTATCTACATCAAAGTCCCTAAACATATGCTCTACCATCTGTTTGATTTCTGTTGTTTTATCCTCTTTGGAGAATGCTCCTGACTAAAAACATGATGTAAGATTATATGAGAGCCGCTAGCCAAAATAAACTCTTACCAGTTTTAGCATGACCCGCTCTAACTCTGTATTGGTTAAATACCCATCATGGTTGACATCATAAAGCTTAAACGACACTGTTTTATATATCAGCAACTTGCTCTCTTTACTATTTTTAAACTACTTACACGCCAGCTTGTCTTCAGGAGTTCCCTTGGTAAAAATACTTAGCCCGTCAACAAACTCACTAAAATAAAAATAGTTGTTACCTTGGTAATAAAAAATAAAAGAGAGAGAAGCTTACTCAAAGTCAATCGCCTGATTGTTATCCCCATCAAACGCATTATAAAGCTGTTCCAAAAAAGCATCGTCATTTGAAGAAACTGAAGGCACATATTTCTTTACTGTCTATATCAAAATATTCACATTAAAATATACTCTATCGTCTATGTGTACAACTAACCTCTTTGAATGTATCTGGTGTAATTTTAGCATCCTTTGTACTTGAATCTGCTGCAGTTCGCACATCTTGAGTCTTTTTTTTCGAGACTTTTTTGTATAAATTAATTAGCGACATGGCCATTTTCTTTTTTTTTAGAATAAAGAAAAGGAACAAATAAATATCAGTGGGCTTCATGCTCACATTTTTTTTTTTTCAGGATCAGCTCAATTTTTTATTGGATTTGGTGCTTTTGCAAAACAATTTGGCAAAAGCAATAATAAATTCACAAAGTAGTAAACCCTTTTCGTGTTTTTATAAAATTAATTTGATGAACGTAAATTATTTATTCGCGCGGAGAAAAGGGTCGAGAGGACATTTTAATACGAGTTGTTTATTCAAGCTGCGGAGGAGAAGGGCATCAAAATGCACGGAACTAAGCCTGCCCAAATAATCCCAAGTTAATTATATCAACGGCTTCTTACACACACAAAAAAACAACATCTGGTTTACCTTTTCCCTTCTTTGTAATTTTAGGCAATCATCATCTGTGAGTGGCTCGCGGACAAGAAAGATAAATACGACGGGCTGGAGAAAGACAACTTTGCGATAACACTGCAAACCCAGATGCTGAGCGCTGCTCTAAATGTTTGAATGGCGACTACCCGCCCCATTTCAATAAAACAAGCATTCGCTGTCATGCCCACAGACTTTAAATATAAGCGACATTATGACAAACATTTTGGGAGAGTGCCCTGAAACATGCACTGTTTGTTCATGGACAGACAAGACGAGAAAAACTATGATTAAATTCTGATATAATCAATGAAATAAACAAAGTAGTTGATTGGGTCAGAAGTCGAGCATAATATGGAGATGGCAGTTAAATGCAACATGGGTTCCTTAAAATGTTTGCTCTTGGGCGTACCTCAATGTAAAGATATATCTCGTCGAAAGAGAAAGATAGTTGCAAAATCAATGCTGATGATGATAAATCCCGAAAGGGAAAGAATCAGTATACAATATTAACTTGAACCTGAAGTTATACAACAGTGTACTGATATCATTAATGGAACCAGGCGCTGTATGGATTCATCGAAGAACTGTCTTTCTGGAGACTCAGGAATTGATAGAAGTCTATGTTTTTTTATTGATTCAGTATCACATATGACTTGTACTCGTTTTTTTTACTTTAATACCGGTGTTGAGCCTCAAAAAGTTTGTGGCATTCGATGCAAATACGTGGAAACATTTACTTCCTCGGTGCGGATTAAATATCGAAGAGGGAAGAGTGGCCCCTCCATGGTTTGATCGTATAGTGATAGCCACCGAACTGTTTGATATATTATTACACCCATTGTTCAAAATTCTTTCTGATTTAAACCAAATTACCTGCCACCTTGGCGAAATCTAATCTCACTTCTGAGCAATTGCTTTGTCACTTGCGCGAATCTTATCTCATTCTTCCTGAAAACTTAGTACTGAAGTTTGAATACCTACATATATATATTATAAAAACCCAGTGCTTGTTCGGATCAATCAGATATATCATTTATATATACTAAAAAAAAAAGAAAAGAAAAAAGGTTAAGTAAAATAATATATAATCGAGCAAGATAAAGGATGTACGATGAAGCCTATATCTGGGAATGCTGCCTTCGATATCTACAAACAGATTTACTAGAAAGCTTTGTGTTTCCTTAAAGTTTAATTTATAAGATCAAATACATATTGCCAGTATTTAACAATGACTCGTTTCCCTCATATATATGGTAATCGCTGTTGTTCCTCAAAATAGGGGTAGTATTGCAATACTCTAATTTTAATTATTTTTTTTTTTAAAAAAAAAGAAAGATACAAACTACCACAGCTGCGTGCGCCGATAGGTAGTCAACAGATAGAAATGGGAAAAGTACATGCACAGGTAGAAGCTACTTTTACTTTGAAAGAAAAGCATTTAAGGAAAGAAAGTAGGGCTAGTACATCTTCTTTAATATAGATAAAGGTTTCGTATAGCTCGATTTTCGAACGAAATAGATTCCCTGTTGTTAATATGGGCTCGAGACTCCTATTTCTTACGCATATGGATGCAAAAGCAACTTTGAGGTGCATATTAGCATATTTTATGACTCTGTGGGACATCGTTCGGGGTCAATATATCAAGTACCAAAGAGCACTCACTATTTTGATAGATAATGTTTTCAAAGTATTTTCCCATCAAGTTTATTGCAAATATGTATGTGAATAAATGTATACATCCGCACATACTTTTATTTACTCGCGTATTTTTAACCAGTTACTATAAAAGATAACTTTATCTTGTTAATCTGGCTAAACAGAGGAATATATTTTACCATTGAAAATAATAATAATAGTTTTACTAATAATGGTAATGGTTCGTCTGTGAAGAGAACCAAACTAACAAATAGACACAATAGAACAAGTATCCCCCTTACATGCGAGATGATTCACTAGAAGAATTCAAGAAAAAATCCTCTCAGATTGTTTAAGAAAATAAAGGTATAAATTGTCTCAAAAACCCGAGAAATCTACCAACATGATGACTATTCGTGAAAACAAAAACAAAACAAAACAATTAACGGCATCTTTGTTGATAATAACAAAAAACAAGTGTGATAGGAAAACATAGCTAGAACTTGTGTCGTTTCGAGCGTTAGTTAAATGATGAAACCAGTTTCTACGAAGCACTCTCTGGAAGGAGACATTGATATTCCCTCTGTTAAGCGTGCCAAATATTAAATAAGGTGCTTAAAAGTTAAAATTGTGGCTACCGCCACCGATAAAGAGTATACGCAACTATATGCAAAATTTACTTTAAAAATATTGAGTCTCAATGTAGACATGGCTCAGAATTACTTATAATCATTTGTAAACACTACCACCTTTAAGATTGCAAACTAAGCCTCTCTTTCGCCCTGATATTCACTTTGAAATATAGTTTGTTTTTCTGGATAAAACTTATTATTCTCAATTCCTTTTTTGTTTTTCGTGTATTTGGTTTATTTGCTTTTCGCATACAACTCGTACGACATTATCTGTAAAAGGAAAGTATGAAAAAGGATTTTATTTACCAGCGATGTTATAAACTCATATTTTACTGAAACCCCTTAATATTTACAGCATTTTTTTCTGAATTGCTCTCTTTTCTCTCTCTCTCTGTCTCTCTGCCATTTCCTTTTCTTCACTCTTCTTCATTTTTTTTTTTACCTTTCAAGAAAAATGGCAAAGGATAGCCTTGAAAATCCACAGCAGGAAAAGGCCAACAAAAATGGCGTCCCATTATTTAAACAAAAAGTGACCAAGCTGGATGTCTCACTGGACAACGAAGTTCATTATGAGTTTGGAGGTCCCTTGGGTGTCTGTGCCATGATGGCAGGTTTTCCTTGTCTGATGCTTTATTTCTGGGTCTGTCTCGAGTGCCACCAGGGGAAATTAATTTACCCTGCTTCTTTAGCTGACTTTAAGCCTTGGTTCTTTCAAGAAATTGTGGATAAAATCAAATTGGGGGCAATGCCAACAGTTTGGGCTACAAAAGTGTACATGGGTTATGTACTATTTTCTTTCATCTTGGCTTATACAATGCCTGGTCCTATTATAGAAGGTTTGCCTATTCCTTCACTTGCAGGGGAAAAGGTAAAACTAAAACGCGCATATTTTTTTTTTCCACAGAGATTAATTGTATTTCCGGAAATAGCTTAAATATTTATGTAATGGTTTGTCATCTTGGTATTTTACATTGGTCTTTTCGTGTATCTGCCACGTGACAGGTTTCTTCCGCCTGACCTTAATAGTTGATCATTTTGGTGAGCTCATGGTAGTCGCTATGATTTGGGGCTTTGTGATGTCTGGCCTTGTCTACGTTTTTAGTTCGATGAAGGGAAAAAATCATCGTATGTCGGGTAATTTCTTTTATGATTACTTTATGGGTGCCTGTCTCAATCCACGTATTGGTAAAGTTGATCTCAAGATGTGGGCTGAAATCAGACTCCCTTGGCCAGTGCTTTTTTATCTCTCATTATCATGCCTTTTAAAGCAGTACGAAACATATGGTACTGTAACTGCTCCCACTGCGTTCATGGTGCTTGCTCATTTTTTGTATGTAAATGCATGTCAGAAAGGAGAGGAATGTATCCCTACATCTTGGGATATTTTTTATGAAAAGGATGGTAAGTAATATAGCTTTTATGTGGTGGTTAAAACGTTTAAATGGTAGGATGGAGGTGTAATAAATATAAATAAATAAAATATACCAGTGAGGGAAATTGAAAAAAAAAAAGAGAGAGAGAGAGAGAGAATTACATTACATTACACAAATAAAGCCTAAAATATTCCTTGCTTTTTTTCATGTAAAGGGTTTATGCTTATCTTCTGGAATATGGCTGGTGTCCCTTTCACTTATTGCTACGCCTCTCTTTACCTTATGAAGTATCAGCTCACCACAGGAAATGCCATTACCCATAACCTCCCTTACACGGTGTTCCTTTACGTCGCATTATTGGCTGCATACTATGTCTTTGACACCGGAAATTCTCAAAAGAACCGCTTCCGTATGGAGCAAAATGGCTCTTACATTACACGTAAGGCTGCATTTCCTCAATTACCCTGGGGTCATATCAAAAATCCTACCTATATCAAAACCGAACATGGAAATCTTTTATTAACTTCAGGTTGGTGGGGTATTGCACGAAAACCTCACTATACTGCAGACCTTGTTATGGCCATCTCTTGGGGTCTTGTCACAGGTGTAGGCTCCTTCCTACCTTATTTTTATTTCTGTTTTTTTGTATGTGTGCTTGTCCATCGTGTGTCTAGGGATATGGAGCGCTGTGCTAAAAAGTATGGAAAGGATTGGGACAGATATTGTGAGAGAGTACCTTATATCTTTATTCCTTACGTTTACTAATGGTTGCACATAAAATAAAATGCCACACTATACTTTTTTTTTTATAATTAACATGAAAATATGGATTGCTATTATCTTGTATTTATTTATCCCTACAAACATTAAAAAATGAAATATCAAATATTCAAGCATTCATCGTTATTTCTAAATGTATTTTTTATTTGCAAGTGATAAAAACTCAATAATATTAATGAATAGATAGTAGTGTTAAAAATAAGGGGTAAAAATATATTACAGAAAAGGCTTCATCTATACAATTGCTTTGTCTTGTTTTACCAAGCCATTTTAGCAACGAAGCTATTTGTATATCTTCTAGCAACG
Organism: Backusella liffmaniae; assembly: GCA_024140265.1. Taxonomy (NCBI): domain Eukaryota; kingdom Fungi; phylum Mucoromycota; class Mucoromycetes; order Mucorales; family Backusellaceae; genus Backusella; species Backusella liffmaniae. The sequence goes on along the minus strand of VCJE01002955.1, from coordinate 25,552 downwards.
AATTTTCTTGTTTCATCAAAAGTGAGGATCATAGCAGACCAACCAAAGGGTATAAACCAGTATTTAATTGGAATTGGGGAGGTCTGTAGATAGATATTAAAAACAGGCACATAAAGGACAATGATAGCAAGACCTAATGAGCAAAGCATGGCAGCTAACAAGTAAAGGTTCTTTGAGGGGCCAATAATTGGGTTTACATGAATGATAGAGAGTCTTCTTGAACGAGTAGAAAATAAGTTACCCCACTGACAAATAACCAAGTTGACAAAATAGATGGACTGCGCAACATTGACCAGCTGTTGAATTTCATCGGCGGTATATCCCATATAGCCATCTGGACTATTGAATTTGTTGAAGGACATAAATATAGCACTTGGAGGAAGGCCATTTTCACTCATATAGTAAAAGAACAAGAACATGGAAGAAAGCATTTCTTGTAAACCAATAAATCCGTAAGCATGAAACAAAAATTTAAAATTGACAAGACGGTCCTTTTTGGGGCTTCGAGGTGGGCGTTCCATGATACCAGCTTCTGCTTTTTCCATCATCAAGGCTGTAGAAGGGAACAGATCAATCAAGACACAAATAATGATCATCTGAAAGGAGGATAAAGTTTGAGGACAACCCAAGAAGATATTAACAATGACAGGCCACAATTCTGACCATGAACCAGCAGGCAATAGATACAAAATTACTTTTTTCAAGTTGTCAAATACCAAACGACCATTTTCAACGGCAACAACGATGCTTGAGAATTTATCCAGAAGAACTAAATCAGCGGCCTCCATAGCCACATCACTACCACCACCCATCGCAATACCAACGTCAGCGGCTTTAAGAGAAGGAGCATCATTGACACCATCACCAGTCATCCCAACAATATTTTCGCGCTTTTGGAATTCCTTGATAATACGAAGCTTTTGGTCGGGTGTAGTACGGGCAAAGACAATCTCTTCAAACTCACAAACCTGTTCCCACTGGTTTTCATTTAAAGTAATCAAATCAGTACCGGAGAGCAAAAGAGCTTTGGGTGAGGCAATAGTATCGCTACCATATGATTTCTCCTCATCAGCAATGTTATCATAAGTGTCACGAATGAGAGCAGACTTGGTGTATTTTTCCACCTCTTCCATGGGCTTGGAGGGGTCCAGATCCTTGATGGTTTTGGGACTTTCAGTAGTAAAGATACCAATTTGACGAGCAATGGCGGCAGCAGTAGTGGGGAAATCACCCGTGACCATCATAAATCGGATACCAGCGCGACGACAAGTAGCAACAGTATCAGCACTTTCTGAACGAGGAGGATCCACAATAGCAATCATACCAACAACGCATAAATCTTCATTGCAGTGAGTAGCCCATGTGGTGAATGAAGAAGAACCAGTAGTTGTACCCTGAGGAATCATCTCTTGATAGACAATGCGGCGAGCAAGTAAAAGTACACGTTTACCCTCCTGAGCCCATTTAGTTTGAGTTGCGATCAAAACATCCTTATTACTATCAGTCAATGGTTTTTCGATACCTTCAGGGTACAATACTGAGGTACAGCGTTTCAAAAGAACATCAGGTGCGCCTTTACAATGTAAAATCCAGTCATCTGTAGTAACTTTGGTAGAATCGGTACTCATAGCAGTAGCAAATGGAGCAGTAGTAGGTTTATGAATGGTCAACATCCATTTGTTTTTGGAATTGAAAGGAATTTCAAAGATCTTTTCCGCACAAGCGTTCGTATCGGCAACAGTAGCATGGGGATTAGCTTGTTCAGCAAAACGCAAAATGGCGGAATCGGTGGCATCACCGAACACCTCACGAATACGGGCGTCTTCATTCATTGTCTCTTGGTTAAAACGAGCACCATTACAAAGAGCAGTACCTGCTTGAAGCTGAACAAATTGATGACCCAAGGAGTTGACATCTAAACATTCTTGCACAATTGTATCACGGACGAGAGCAGATTCCATTTCTTCTTCAAACACGCAGGTATCAGAAACAAACATTTTGTTTTCGGTAAGAGTACCAGTTTTATCAGAGCAAAGGACATTGACGCTACCCAAAGTTTCTACTGTAGTCAAAACCTTACAAAGCACATTGTTTTTCTTCATGCGATTAGCAATCAAAGTTAAGCACAAGGTGACAGCAACAGGCATACCTTCAGGTACAAATGCAACGAGTACACTGATAGTGGCAACCAAGGCAGCAGGCAAAGACAAATATCCAGGGTACGCAACTCGAAGCCAACCAGCCCAAGTAGAAATACAAATAGTTCCAACAGTGATTGAAAGAGTTGCAATGATTAAGACAAAGCGACGGATCTCAATTTGCAAAGTGGTAAGTGCACCAGTATCAGAAAGGGATAGTTTTGCAATACGACCCATCATTGTTCTATCACCTGTAGATGTGACAACACCAATAGCAGAGCCATTCACACAGTGGGTACCCATCATAGCAACGTTGTGTGTTTCGAGGACGTTATCATCAGTGGCATCAACAGTACCAGGGATTGCATCCGATTCACCTGTTAATATGGAACGATCAAATTTAACATCATCAGTCACTTGGACAAGACGAAGGTCAGCAGGAATCTTATCTCCCATTTTAATATGAACAATATCACCCGGTACAAGTACAGCTGCGTCATTGGCACTAATTTTACCATCGCGTTGGACTAGGCATTGGGTGGGAAGCATACTGTTAATGGAGTCCATGACTTTTCCGGTTGACCAATCTTGCCAGGCATTAAAGAAGGCTTGTAGCAAAATGACGACTAATATGATGATGGCAAGTGCAAGGTTAAGAACTGAAGGGTTGGGCTCACCGAGAGGTTTCCAAGATATCCTGGATTAAAAAAGAAGTTTAGAATATGGATAAACAAATAAAGTTGATCATTAATCTTACCAACAGATAATACTAGCAAGCCATAACAAAGTACAAAAACCACCAAAGAAGTAGCTGATTAATTTCTTTATCCAATTACTGGGAGGCTTGGAAACACAATTAAGGCCATATTGATCTTGTCGTTTTGAAGCTTGGTTAGAATCTAAACCAAGTTCTACACTGGTACTGTACTGTTGTAATACTTGATCGACAGTAGTTTTATGATAAGTAGCTCCAGATAATTCTAAATATAAAAGTGATTAATATCACTGTTTAATCATTATGAACTTTGATCATTACCTTCTTCCAAGTTCTTTTTCTTTTTCTTTTTGTCCTTAATATTTTCGGCTTTATTCTCAGAGACACTGATGGATAATGTACGGTAAGCAATAATGGCTTGGCTAGATGCAGTAGGTGTTCTTTGGAGATCATTGATAGAAACGCCTTTAGAGTTGGTACGCTCTCTAAGTGGAATAGGAGCTCTCTCGAATTGAACCGTCTCGAATTGAATGGTTTTGCTGTCCATTTTCTTTTCCTCTGGATCTGGCATTTAGAGAAAGAGTATGTATCAAAGTTTTTTTAGAGGAAAAAAAAGTTTATCAAGAATAAGAAATTCGGGGAACAAAGAGTAGTAAAGAGAAAAAGGGATATAAATATATTAACTGTAAAAAATTAAAAACTAATATAATGCGTTATCTATGATTATATTTATATATTTGAAAAAGAGTTTGATACAATTGTTTATATACCCATCCTTGGCAAACTTGACAACAACTCATGTCACAAGAGGTAATAAAGCCTTTGGCAGATAGCTTTGTTTTGAATTGCCGCTGACTTGAGAATTATTTTGCTATTGGACGATTCAAGTTGAGGCATTATTTCCAGAGGCTCTTTCCACTTTCGAGGGCTTACTCGCACTGAGGCTATTTTTTTTTTTCAATTCCATGATTAATAAACTTCATTCTGTGATCTCTGATTTTGATTTTTCATTGCTCGTTCGCCTTATCTAGTTTTTTCTTTCTCCCTCCCCCCTTTTTTTTTTTTAAAAAAAAAACAAGAACCCGTTTACTGTTTAGCATTGCACATTATTTTATTATGTTCATTTAAATGCACCGCTTGGTGCTACTGTATAGCCTTATCTTTCTTGAATATTTGCCTTTGTTTTGTGACGTAACATCTTTAAACCTCTTTTTGATGAGATCAAAAGAAAAGAGCTCAATCATAATCATCGGAGTCAGAAATTCACGATGAAAAAGCCCAATCAAAGATGCGCTATTTTTCATAATTGAATAATGTCTATCAAAGTTTGTACAATAATACAAACCTTGTTTTAAGAAAGGAGATTGAAGGAATACATAAAGTAAATACATGATATTAAAGTGGTGGCCTTAATATTATAGTGCATAACTTGAAATAGAGAATAATGTATAGATAGCTTTTTATCTCTTCTTTTCGCTAATTTAATTTGTATATTAAACAGCCATATCCTGAAAGACAAGGTTTTCCATTTAGTTGCTCTTTTTAATCTTTCTTCAAAAAGTAAAAAGAGTTCGCCTGGCATTAAATTACTCAATTAATAAATATTAAACCGCACCCAACCGTGGAAAAACCATATTTGAATGATAATGTTAACCTTAAGGTATTTGAGACATATATTAAGCCATTTACTATTTGTTATCGTTTGTCACACCTTAATGCTCTCATTTATGAGAAAGTGCAAATGAGCAAATTACGCCAATGCTCCAATTTTTTGTAAGTCATAAATCAGGAACACTTTGATGTTGAATATATATTTCGTCATACCAATTCAACTCTTACCACTCGAATGCTTTTTTTTTTCAATAAAGTATATAACGTAAATATACCATTTTACTTAATGTACGACTTCTTTTCATTGATCAAAAATAATATATGTTTAATTTCAAATATTCTTACTCTTTGGAAAAACTAAAATGTGAATGGTAAATATTCCATTGGAAATATAAATATTGCCCTCTTCATCTCTATAATTTTACCATAACAAGGTTATTTTTATCGCTGTTTTAACTTTTCCTCTCTCTTTGGTTCTGGGTTAATCTTGTTTCGTTTTTTCAGTGCGGATATAAGAGAAAAATAGAGGCAAGTGGCGACTTTGTTTAGTCTGTTGTTAATAAAAAGTATCAAATATTGTGAGAACTGTTATTTCAAGTCCTTATTTTAAACTCATCGAATACCACCCTGCTTGGATGTTCAAATATATATTCTCGATTAGTGTACATCATAAAGAAAACTGTCCAGATATTATAACCGTAACGACCGTAAGGACATCGAAGAATCGACTTAGAAATACAAATAGCTAGGCATGTTAGTATCCACATTTTCTTTTACTAGACTTCTTGAAGTTGTCATATTTAAATATCTCTAGTGATTTTCTGTTGAACCTGAAACTTCTTTTTTCTTGGTTTACCCGACCACCACCTGTTTTTAACGATAAGTTCTCGGGTCAGAAAACTCGCAATAAATGGGGATAATCAATGTTATCTGGTTTGTCAAGTTAATTCAAAATAACTGAAGTACATGCAACAATAGTATGATGAACGGACTTTTAAGGTTTCTTTCCTTCAAGCATTTATACCGTCACAGTATTCTCTAGAGCTCAATATGCTTTTCACTTACCTTTTTTATATCTACATTTAGAGCTTACTCTGAGTGTCCTTGTAATAGCATTTGATCTTTTTAAGGGGTTTTTTTTATTATAGTAGTTTAATAAAGTAGAATTTTTTTTCTTATTTTACCTTGATTATTTCTATTATTTGCACCTATATTTACCTGAATTTAATGTTGAAAAGCTCATATTTACTCATTCTATTATGTTATATCACACTCCCTTTTTTTTTATTAGCTTTTGCCTATGTCTTGATAAAACTATTACCTCATTGACTGTGAACTGAAACATAGAGGAGATTAGTAACCCTCTTTTAAAAATTTTATTTTTTATCCGGATTAAAAATATGATAGAAAATGATTATATAATACTAATATTAAAATTATTAGAACAAAATGATAATAAATACAACTGGTAGCTATTGTATTAAAGCTATACTCTCTTAAACAAAATAGTGGGGATGAACCAAGCCATTAGCCGTCAGAACCCTGACTACATCTAGCAAATCGATCAGTAAGCCCTTTTATTTGGTTACCAAAAAAATAACTATTTTATCTTTCAATTTTAAAACTAAACACAAATAATCTTGGAATTCTGCAAGTTGTAAGTACTTTTAAACTTCATCGATCTATTTTTTCTTCGCTTTATTCGATTATAAATTTACAGAGCCCTTTTCATTACGCGCTGATCAATTGTAGCCATTTTTTTTTAATTCTGCCTTGTGAGAATAGTGACATTATTTTAGTTTTGAAAATACACATAGAAATATTTTTCTTTTCTTTTTTTGGGGGGTTTAAATCATGGACGCTTATATATTCATCAGCTTTGTCCTCTGGACCCAAAATC
>VCJE01002954.1:6724-20693 GCA_024140265.1 Backusella liffmaniae | reverse complement strand
AAGGCTCTCTCTTTTTTTTTTTTTTTTTACAAAATGGTTGATCATAGAAAATTGCCACCTCATTTTATAGGTAACACAAGATCAATTTATTATTTTAAAATTCTGACACATTTTTTTTTACAAGGTGGGAATACTATTGAAACAGCACCTCAAGGTGTTGTAAGAGACTTTGTGAAAGAAAACGAAGGTCACACCGTCATTACCAAGATCCTTATCGCCAACAATGGTATGGCTGCCATGAAGGAAATTCGTTCTGTCCGAAAGTGGGCTTACGAAACATTTGGTGATGAACGCGCCATCGAATTCACTGTGATGGCCACCCCAGAGGATCTCAAGGCAAACGCAGAGTATATTCGTCTGGCAGATAATTATGTAGAGGTGCCTGGAGGTCCCAACAATAACAATTATGCAAACGTTGAATTGATTGTGGATGTTGCTGAAAGAACAGGTGCTCATGCTGTTTGGGCAGGATGGTAAGTCTTTTTTTTCTCTTAAAGTCAATACATAACTCATCTTCGTTTTAGGGGTCATGCTTCTGAAAATCCTCGCCTTCCTGAAATGTTGGCAAAATCAAAGTATAAATGTCTTTTCATTGGTCCTCCCGCATCTGCTATGCATTCACTGGGTGATAAAATCTCATCCACCATTGTCGCCCAAAGCGTTAGTGTCCCCACCATGGGCTGGAGTGGCGATGGAGTAACAGAGACCGTACAAGGTGATGATGGCCATGTCACAGTACCCGACTCTGCTTATAAACGTGCTTGCGTTACAACTGCCGAAGAAGGTCTGGCGTCAGCAGAGAAAGTTGGTTATCCCATCATGATTAAGGCATCAGAGGGCGGTGGAGGTAAAGGTATTCGTAAAGTGGATGGTCCGGAAGGGTTTGTCAGTGCCTTTCATCAAGTACAGGGTGAGATTCCAGGATCTCCTGTATTTATCATGAAGTTGGCAGGTAATGCGAGACACTTGGAAGTGCAGCTTTTGGCTGATGAATATGGTAATGCCATTAGTTTGTTTGGAAGGGACTGCTCGGTTCAGCGTCGCCATCAAAAGATCATTGAGGAAGCCCCAGTGACAATTGCAAAGCCTGATATTTTTGAGCAAATGGAAAAGGCAGCCGTGCGTCTTGCCAAATTAGTGGGTTATGTTTCTGCTGGTACTGTTGAATATCTTTATAGCCACTACGATGAAAAGTTTTATTTCTTGGAATTGAATCCTCGGTTACAAGTGGAGCATCCTACTACAGAAATGGTATCTGGTGTCAATTTACCAGCTGCTCAGCTTCAGGTTGCTATGGGTATTCCCCTTTTCCGTATTCGCGACATTCGCGTATTGTATGGACTTCAACCTACCGGTACTTCAGAGATTGATTTTGATTTTTCTAACCCATCTTCAGTTGAAAGCCATCGCCGTCCTACTCCAAAAGGTCACGTTATTGCCGTTCGTATCACTGCAGAGAACCCGGATGCGGGTTTCAAGCCTTCGTCGGGTATCATGAATGAACTTAATTTCCGCTCAAGCACAAATGTATGGGGTTATTTCTCTGTTGTTCCATCGGGAGGACTTCATGAATATGGCGACTCTCAATTTGGTCACATCTTTTCGTACGGTGAGAATCGCCAACAGGCTCGTAAAAACATGGTGATTGCCTTGAAAGAATTGTCTATTCGTGGTGACTTTAGAACAACGGTGGAATATATTATTCGTTTATTGGAAACGGAAGAATTCACAGACAACACCATCAATACGGGTTGGTTGGATATGCTCATTTCCAAAAAACTTACAGCAGAACGTCCTGACACAATGTTGGCCGTGCTTTGTGGTGCTGCTACAAAGGCATACAGCGCTTCTCTCGAGTCCTGGGTCTTATGTAAGCAGCACCTTGAGAGAGGTCAGGTACCTGGTCGTGATACACTCAAGACGGTGTTTACAATTGATTTTATTTATGAAAACACAAGATATAATTTTACCGTCACCCGCTCTGCACCCAACCTCTATACACTTTACTTGAATGGTACCAAAACATCTGTTGGTGTTCGTGGTTTATCTGATGGTGGTCTTTTAATATCTATTGGAGGCAAATCACATACAACGTACTCAAGAGAAGAAGTCCAGGCCACACGCTTAATGATTGATGGAAAGACGTGTCTTTTGGAAAAGGAAAGTGATCCTACCCAGCTTAGAAGCCCCAGTCCTGGTAAATTAGTCAACCTGTTATTGGAAAACGGTGATCACGTCAAGGCCGGAGAGGCATATGCAGAAATTGAAGTAATGAAGATGTACATGCCGCTGATAGCGACAGAGGATGGTCATGTCCAATTCATCAAACAAGTAGGAACGGCTTTAGATGCAGGTGATATCATTGGTATATTAGCATTGGATGATCCAAGTCGTGTCAAGCATGCCTTACCTTTTACCGGTCAAGTGCCTCAATTCTGTGCCCCTTATATTGGTGGTGACAAACCTTATCAACGCCTCAAGGCTGCCAAGGAAACTCTCCATCATGTCATGCAGGGTTACGATAACCAGGCTTTACTCCAGACTGTACTCAAAGAAATGACCGATACGTTAAGAAACCCTTCTCTGCCTTACTCTGAATTGGCAGCGGAAATGTCAGTTTTGTCGGGTCGTATCCCTGGTAGACTTGAAACCTCTTTACATAAACTGATCGACCAGTCAAAACAGGATCAAAAGCCTTTCCCTACAGCTGATATCACTGCCCTTACTGATACGTTTGCAAAAGAAAACTTGAGGTCTCAGTCTGATTTGAATTCTTTTAAAAACGCCACTAAACCTATCACCGATGTTGTTTCTCATTACAAGGATGGTCTCAAGAACCATGAATATTCCATCTATGTTGACCTTTTAAAACAATACTATGATGTTGAGATCTTGTTCAGTGGCCAGTTTAGAGAAGAAGAAGTGATCCTTCAATTACGTGATCAAAATAAAGATGATTTGAACAAGGTTGTCGCCATTATACTTTCTCATTCCAAGGTGGCTAGCAAGAATAACCTGGTCATGCTGATGCTTGAAACCATCTATCCTTCCTCGGTCGGTGGCACACTTGACAAATATTTCCTCAACATTCTCAAGCGTCTGTCAGAAATCGATAATCGTTCCACTCAAAAGGTCGCCTTGAAGGCACGTGAGTTACTCATCCTCTGCCAATTACCATCGTATGAAGAACGTCAAGCCCAAATGCTTCAGATTCTAAAGAATTCTGTCACTGAAAGAGTATATGGAGGTGGCGTAGAACACCGTACACCCAACTTGGATTCGTATAAGGATTTGATTGACACCAAGTTTAATGTCTTTGATGTGTTGACCAATTTCTTTTTTAACGAGGATGTTTATGTTGCGTTGGCTGCCATTGAAGTTTATTGTCGCCGCTCTTACCATGCATACAAGATTCTTGATACTGCCTACAATTTGAACAGCCATCCTTTTATTCTTGCCTGGAAATTCTCGTTGGGTAATACCCCTACCAATACATCGGGTCTTGCTGATCAGCGCATTGCCTCGTATTCTGATTTAACATTTTTACTGAATAAGTCTGAGGCTGAGCCTGTTCGTACTGGTGCCATGTGTGCTGTGCGTTCGCTTGATGAGCTTGTTACTGAATTTCCTCGTATGCTCACAGCATTTTATGAAGATGGTGGATACAAGGAGAACAGTCGCATGGAGAATATTTTGAATATTGCCATCCAAAGCAGTGCTGAATGTGATAACGCATACTGGCAGCCCAAGATTGTACAAATCATCAATGACCATGTAGATGACCTTCGTAAGGCTCATATTCGTCGTACGTCTGTTATTGTTTGTCGCCCTGATCAATGGCCGGACTATTTCACTTTCCGTGAAAGCCAGGATTATGCAGAAGACGAAAACATTCGTCACATTGAGCCTGCCATGGCTTACCAATTAGAGCTCATGCGTCTTTCCAATTTTGATATCAAACCTGTTACTATTGAAACAAGGCAACTATATGTGTACTATGCAGTTGCAAAGGAAAATCCATCTGATTGTCGCTTCTTTATTCGGTCACTTGTTCGTCCCGGTCGAGTTAAGGATTCAATGCGTACTGTCGATTACCTGATCTCAGAAAGTGATCGTTTATTGAACGAAATTCTGGATACGCTCGAGATTGTGTCTCAGGAATATAAAAACTCTGACTGCAACCATCTCTTCATTAACTTCATTCCTACGTTCACATTAGAAACCGGCCAGGTTGAACAAGCAGTGAGTGATTTTGTGGACCGTCATGGTAAGCGTCTTTGGAAACTTCGTGTCACAGGCGCCGAAATCCGCTTTAATATTCAATCAAAGCATCCCAACCAGCCACCCATGCCCATTCGTTTTGTGATTGACAATGTCTCTGGATTGGTGCTCAAGATTGATACCTATCAGGAAATCCGTACAGAGAAGAATGGATGGATACTCAAGTCTACATCGCGCATACCTGGACCAATGAACATGCTACCAGTCTCTACACCCTACCCAACAAAGGAATGGCTTCAGCCACGCCGTTACAAAGCACACTTGATGGGTACCACGTATGTTTATGATTTCCCAGAGCTATTCCGCCAAGCTGCACAAAACCAATGGAACAAACATTTACGAAAGCACCCTGAAGAGAAATACATCCCTTCCGAGATTTTGGCTGTATCTGAACTTGTATTGGATGAAGAGACAAATGAATTGAAAGAAATGAACCGTGCCCATGGTACAAATGCCGTTGGTATGGTTGCTTGGTTGATTACATTGCGTACCCCAGAATACCCCGAAGGACGCCGTGTGATTATCATTGCCAATGATATCACCTTCAAGATTGGATCCTTTGGTGTTCAGGAAGATGCTGTTTTCTTCAAGGCATCCGAATTGGCCCGTAAATTGGGCGTACCACGGATCTATCTCTCTGCCAACTCTGGTGCACGTATCGGGCTTGCAGAAGAAGTGATGAGCAGATTCAATGTTGCTTGGAACGTATCAGGAGATCCCACATCTGGATTCAAGTATCTTTACCTTACACCTGAGGCTTATGCATCCATTAATGCAGATCCAGCCAAGAGCAGTGTTGTTGCCGAAGAAATTCAAGATGATGGCGAAACGAGATACCGTATTACTGACGTTATTGGTTTGACAGATGGTCTTGGTGTCGAAAACCTGAGGGGCTCGGGTTTGATTGCAGGAGAAACCTCGCGTGCTTATGATGATATTTTTACAATCACTCTGGTCACCTGTCGTTCTGTCGGTATTGGTGCGTACCTTGTTCGTCTTGGTCAACGTACAGTTCAAAATGAGGGGCAGCCTATTATTTTAACAGGTGCACCTGCTTTGAACAAGGTACTTGGTCGTGAAGTTTATACTTCTAACCTCCAATTGGGTGGTACTCAAATCATGTATAAGAATGGCGTGTCTCATTTAACTGCTGAAAATGACTTTGAAGGTATTGATAAAATTGTCCAATGGCTCTCGTTTATCCCTGAAACTCGAGGTGCTCCACTTAGCATGGGACTTGTATCGGACCCCATTGACCGTGATATTGAATACACTCCACCTAAAGGACCAAGCGATCCACGCCTCTTCTTGGCTGGTAAATATGAGGGTGATAAATGGATCAGCGGCTTCTTTGATGAGGATTCTTTCACAGAGACATTAGGCGGCTGGGCTCGCACAGTTGTAGTAGGTCGTGCTCGTTTGGGTGGTATTCCAGTCGGTGTGATTGCTGTTGAATCTCGCACGGTAGAAAACATTGTCCCAGCAGATCCAGCTAATGCAGACTCAAATGAACAAATCTTTATGGAAGCCGGTGGTGTTTGGTACCCTAATTCTGCTTACAAGACAGCACAGGCAATCAATGATTTTAATAAGGGTGAAGAATTACCTTTGATTATTTTTGCAAACTGGCGTGGTTTTTCAGGTGGTCAGCGTGACATGTATAATGAGGTGTTGAAATATGGTTCCCAGATTGTTGATGCGCTTTCCAACTACAAGCAGCCTGTCTTTGTTTACATTGTTCCCAATGGTGAACTTAGAGGTGGAAGTTGGGTCGTTTTGGATCCTACTATCAACAAGGACATGATGGAAATGTACGCCGATGTAGAGTCAAGAGGTGGTGTCTTGGAACCTGAGGGCATTGTTGAAATCAAATATCGTAAGCCTCAGCTCTTGGCCACTATGACTCGTTTGGATAGCGTTTATGGCGACCTGAAGAAGCGCTTGGACACCGAAATGCCCGCAGAAGAAAAGACAGAACTGAAGTGTCAACTTGAGACACGTGAGCAGGAGCTCCTTCCAGTTTATCAGCAAATCGCTATTCAGTTTGCAGATTTACATGATCGCACCGGTCGTATGGAGGCAAAGGGTGTCATTCGTAAACCAATGGTTTGGAATAAATCCCGTACTTTCTTTTACTGGCGTCTCCGCAGAAGACTCAATGAAGAATATTTAATTCGTAGCATTAAGTATGCTACGGATGATCGCCATAGTCGTGCTGATATGATGAAGTTAATTGAACAATGGTACAAGGATGACACTGAAGGCGACGTGGATGATGAAAAGAGTGTTGCAGAATGGCTTGTTGGTTATAAAAAGCAAATCAAAGAACGTATACATCAACTCCAGAATGACACACTTGAAGAAAAGGTGGTTGAATTCGGTTTGGCAAATCAAAAGGCTGTTGTTGAGGGCTTTAGTAAATTGCTCTTGAAGATGAGCCCTGAAGAGCGAAAACATATTACTGAGAAGATTTCTTCTTTGTTATAACTAAACCATACTAATAAAATGCATTATTAATTCATCTTGATTTGTAAAATTGATAGAGTGATTTGCGGTTAAAAATCCAACTTTTCTTTTTTCCAGTCAAACAAGAACATCAATGAAGGGTTTTTAGCTCAGCAATACCGAAAGTAACGCTCGAAGATTTCCTTGAAGAAATGTTTTCAATATTGTGAAAGCTTGTTAGAGATATGCTGAACTGTTTATTAATGCTGCAACAATGTTCCAGAAATTTATCAAAAAAAATCTTGGACGGAGATTTCAGATATAAATAAAACAAAACATTAAACCCCTTCATATTCGCTTTTTTTTTTTATTATTTTTATTGCAGTAGCAAAAGAAAATGTTTCGACTTACAAGACCGTTAACAACTTCTATTAGAGTCTATTCAACCAACACACCCAACAAAAGGCTAGTTTATACCTCGCCTAATGTTGGCTTGATCAAGTTGATGAAAAGGTTTTCCTTGGCGACGTTCGGGGTAAGTAAATCAAGCTCTGATCCCATGTCAGTGCTTGCAACTTATATGAACAGGCTTCCTCTCTTTCTACTCCAGCTATTATGTACTTTTGGGAGTCGCCAGCAGGTAAAATAGAAAGTTAATATAGATAATTCTGTATGCTAATGATATTATTTCTCTCCTAGTCCAAGCAGCTGGATTGACAGGCACAATGTTTTTAGGAGGTAGGCAACAAAATATGTTACAAACGATACATGGGATTTATAAGCTGGATTGATGACTGTTATTAATCGATAAAGAATCCATCTCTCGTTATGTTTTGACACAACTTGTCATGATAGCTGTGGCTGCAAGTGCATGCTCCACTGGAGCCCTTCACTTTTTACTCTCGCCTTATATCAACAACATATATCTCTTGACTAACAATGAAGAAAAGACCTCAGTTACGCCAAATACACAAATCGCCATTGAATCCCTGGATTTGTTGACTCGCAAAAGAACAACTGTTTTGCGTTTACGGGATTTGTCACCTATATCCGGCTCTTCATTCCTAACATGGAAAGTGAACAAGTCTATTATTGAGAAACAATATGCATTAGAACAAGCAAAAGGTGTTGAACCCAAGATTATCCAGACAAAGTTTTGGCTGGATCAAACGAATGGAACAGGTGATAGAGACACCATGATAAACATTCTTAGGCTTGTTCATGAGCAGGGAAGACAGCGCTCGCTATGATGGAACTTGTAACAATAATAAATGATGGATTTTACCACCAAACACAATTCATTGATATTTTGAAAGGTTTATACATTTATTTTAAATCATTGTTTCTACGGATTTAATAAGCTCTTGAAAGTCAAATTGTTCAGGCTTCTCATGGAACTTTTGAACCATGTCCTTTTGTTGATCAGTTCCATTAGCATAAAACTGCTGGAGAGCAAAAGCCAAGAATTGTGCGTTTGAAGTATCAATCATACGAGGATCGTCGTTGATTTCGCCCTTCATCAACACAATGCCCTTTGACTTTTCAAGTTCGGTGAAGTGTGTGAGTGTAAGGAAAGGTCTTGCTTCTGAGCCCTTTGTTTTGTATTCTAAAAGAGAAGTGAAGTTGCATTGATGGAAGTTGAATTGGAGGAAAAAGACCTCAACACCACTTTCACGGGGCATGGGCAAAACAAACTAAGCAATCAAATCCATTTAGTGTCCCATTTGACATATTTTACAAAGCCCTTACCATGGGATACTTTTGACTACGCTTATAAAGCTTGTCATAAATATCACTTGGAATAACTGCTGTAATACAATCCTCATTGGCGTGTCCCTCGTTCCAAATCTTTGCAATCGTTTTGGGTTCTTCTTTTTCAAACAACTCCATCTTTACAATCTTATCCAATGTCTACATATAAACGTGTAATATGTTTAGCCCTCTCGTCTATCCATTTCTTATCGTCTATAAACAATCTTACGGGAGCTGAAGAGTCGTATGGCATTTGAGCCTTTGCGGTGATTGCTGCAGCTGCCTTCTCTGCAGATTTGTTGATCTTTTCAACAGGCTTACTCACAGCCTTCTTTGGTCGAGAAGCCTCCAATTTCTTTGCTGCTTCGTCTTTGATCTTTTTCTTCAATTCTTCTACAGTAAGACCTTCTCTATCGTGATGAAACAAAAGGCCTTGTATCAGTTTCTATCTATGCTCGGCCGAATGACACAACTTACTTTTTGGCAATGGCTTTTATTTTTTCAGCATATTTGGCTTCAAATTCAGCAGCATTTCCAGTTAAGAATCTAGCAGAAACTGTGAAGAATTAGCTTATTTGACATGAGAGAGAGAAAGAAAAGGTTACCAGTTCGTGCTGGAGAAAATGGTGCCTTGTGTTGAATAACAGGCTTGAGTAAATTTCTTTGATAGAAAGTACCAGGCTTGACAGCTGATACGCAGCGACGAGAAAATGACTGCAACATTTGACAGGAATAAGCGTGAGCGAGAAAGAACAAAAAAAAAGGGGGGATTTTTACCAGGGTGATTTTTTTTCAACTTACTAAATTTGGGACAAAGTCACGATTTCAAAATCCGGACAACTATGGCCAACATGTGGTCCAGGGGGATCGTTATTTAACAAGCTCTTAGGCAAATTACTGAACGTACTATGGAAGATACACCTGGCTCCTACAAGAGAGCAAACGTATCAAGAATGGGTAGCAAAGAAAAAGGCAGATAGAGAAGAATCGAAAAACATGAGCAAAATCACCAGTGATAAGACTGATATTCGGTACCTTTAGCATTGGCAACGGAAGAATACATATAAGTGTATATGCCAAGATATGATGTATGAGTGAACTCAGAGTTTACTTGAACCTGATGGCTATACTTACCACAAGGTGAGCTTTCTGCGTATCACCTGCTATAGTGAAGAAAGTCAATTTCCTATTCTCATTTTTCCTTATAGATATTCATGAAAATACGATGTTAGCTGACATGGATAAATACTTTTCTATCATTTAAATAGATAGATATATACATTCAAATGAATGCCGGGGCCCTCTTTACTGTAGGCGCCTTATGGCCTCTAGTCGATGGCCGGGATGCTTCCTTGTAAGTATATTCATTCAAAATCGATCTAGTCAATGTTACTAAACCTTTCCTTATTTCCAGACTTACAACCCAGTCATGGAGTGGTACCTTTCAAGAAACCAGAAAAGAAATATCATTCGTTCCGAAGCTGTACACACATAAAAGAAAATGAACCAAATTAGTTTACAAGCTTATAAATGGAATGAAAGATTATGTTTACAGTTAGACTCGACAGGTGAAATTGACGTTGACGATAGCCAACTCACTCGTTGATACCTGCAATTTTGTTTATGTAATGATGGTGCAATTTAAGCACCGAGGAAAATTGCATGAGTGAGCTGATCATTTTAATCTTTTGTGACTTGATTTACTAGTGGCTGACAACCCCTGGTCGCCCACACTTGTTGTCCCACTTCTCTCTCTCTCTTTTCACTCACAAATGTTTGCTGCCTCGAAACTATTGGTGCCTAGAAAGTATGTTGACGCTTTTATATAATAATGAATAAAAGGTTGCTTATCCAGTAATAATACTTAACAATAGCCCACTCTACCGTGTTGCACAGTCTTCACGTATGGTAAGTTGGGTGCAAATGTGTCAAGAGAATGGAAGCGAAAAAAAAAGGAACTATGCAAGAAGTGAATTAATCACCAGAGCCTAACAGAAATGAATGAATTCACCATTTTAGTTGTCGACTAGTTTGACAGGACGTACAAGAGTTCAGCCTTTGAGCATGTTGGCCAAGAAATCGGCCAAGGCAAATGGGGCTCGCATCATGGCAAGTGGAATGGTATTGAATCATATGGGTGTTCGCCATTTAAGCACAGAGGGAGGAGAGACAGAAGCAGCAGTAAATAATATTACCGAGCCAGCAAAGGAATTGATCCAGCAAGCCGCCACAACAAGTTCACCTGATGCACTTGTGCAAGCTGTTGCTCAGATTGGTGATTTTAAGGCTTTAGGATTATGCAACTTTACGCCTGTTGGTGGATTGGAGGCATTGCTTGAGGCAATCAATGTGTATAGCGGGCTTCCTTGGTGGGGCACCATTGCAGTGGCCACCCTTGCGGTGCGCACAGCCCTTTTGCCCTTGATGATCAAGATTCAAAGAAATAATGCTAGATTAATGAATATTAACCCAGAGGTCACTCGTATCATGGATAATTTAAAATCCGCGCAGTCTCAGGGTGATTCTCTTGCCACTGGCAAGTACACACAGGAAATTCAAACCCTCTTTAAAAAGAATGAATGTCATCCAATGAAATCCATGGGTCTTCCTCTTATCCAAATGCCCATTATGATTTCTTTCTTTATGGCCATTCGTGGCATGGCTGAGGTTCCCGTTCCTGGATTACAAGATGGTGGTATGATGTGGTTTACTGATTTGACAGCAAAGGACCCTTACTATGTCCTCCCCGTACTGAGTGCTGCTGGTGTCATGGCTGTATTGGAGGCAGGCACTGAAGCAGGTGCTGCCAACCCACAAAGTAAAGGTATGAAGAACGTTTTCCGTGCCCTTACAGTAGTCATGGTGCCTTTCACCGCTTGGATGCCTAGTGTAAGTTCATTTTACTTTAATTGTGCATTATGATTGATGGATATCTAATATTTTATTTATATCCTTAATGGCTATTATCTTTATAGGGTGTTTTCATATATTGGGTCACCTCAAATGCATATTCAATTGGTCAAATTCTCGCACTAAAGAATCCATCTATTCGTAAAGCTTTCAATATTCCCAAGCTATTAAAAAAACCTGAAGAACTCCAAAAGAACACAAAGGGCTTTATGGAAAACTTTAAAGATCAACAAAAGCATCATGAAAAGCTCGAAAAGGAAAGAGCTATTCGTGAAAGACAACAAGCTGCTGCAGCTGCTAGAAGAGCTGCTAAGCGTAGATTTTAAACATGATCTGAATTAATTATATACATAGAGTTTATAAAACACGTTCACTTTTTTTTTTTTTTTGGAAATATAATAAAATCATTTTTACTAAATTTGAACAATGAAAATCCAATTTTAGATAATTATATGGCTTGTCATATATGGTAATTATAAATTGACTGGTAAAATATGATGTTGCACGACGCATATATCCTTTTTTCATATGTATTCAGCACCATGTCATAAAAGTAATTTTCATTTGAGTGGAGCTGATAATCAAATAGAGTCTGACCTTTTCTTTTTTTTAAGCAGAAAAGATAAAGAATCAAACCTCATTATTGGTTATTCACTTGAGTAACAGAAGGCGGTTTTTCATTTGTTCAGTTTGAACAATCATTAGACACTTTCTTATTGTTTTTACCTACTGTAATACAAGTCTATCTTAGATCAGTTGTTAAATTAATTTTTATTCATCCAGTTTTGACCTTGTATTTTCTTTAAACTCGTATAAGGAAGCAAAGCGCTCATTTATTATTACTTCCAAAGGTTTCAATTGAGTACATGTGGCAACTGTATATGTTGACACGTTAATTATATCTCTTACATTTGATAATTAAATAATATTTTTACATAAAGCCATTGATTTGTTTCAAGACATTCATGTGCTTGTTGTAATTTATTACAGTAAGCCAAATGCATCTAGAATCAACACTAACAAGCTAATATTCATGATTATTAATCGGCTTAAAAACAACTAGCTGTAAAAGACAAATAAGAGAATATTGGTACTATCTACATTTATACGTTTATTTCTTAATAATAATAAAAAAATTTAACAAAAAAAAAAAAAGAAGCTTAGGCCAAAGACCAGGTGATATCTCCAACACCCTTATCCAAGTCACCAACAATCTTCTTGAAGAGCATAGGAGTGAGATCGAGGTCGCCTTCTTTGCACTCTGGGCAAGCATCATTGACAGTGGCGGTGGCGGTACCAGCGGAACCCTTTATGGAGATCTTTTTACCACACCAGGAGGACTTTTCACTCATGTCACCATATTGGGGAGCGTTCAAGGCAACAATAGGATCGTTATCACCCTCAGTGGGGCCACAGGCACCATCAGATCCACCTTCAGTGGCAGGGTGGAAGAAAGTACCGGTTCCAGAGTAGCTCTTACCGGAGCCGGAGGAAGATCCCTTGGAACTAGACTTGGATGAAGACTTGGAGGTAGTCTTGGAGGAAGAGCTGTCATCATCGCCACTGGATTCATCATCATCGCCGTTATCACCACTGTCATCACTGTCATCATCGTCGTTGTCACCACTATCACCGCTGTCATCATCATCATCGTCGTTGTCACCGCTGTCATCATCATCATCGTCGTTGTCACCACTGTCATCATCGTCATCATCACCACTATCATCATCATCATCGTCATTGTCATCATCGTCATCGCCACTATCATCATCATCGTTATCACTGTCATCATCATCATCATCATCATCATCGTCGTCGTTGTGCTTCTTATGATGCTTCTTATGGTGTTTACCATGGCGCTTTTGTAAAGAAACGAGACCAGTAGTAGATTCTACGCCAGCAGAGACGGCATTAGATGTATAGTCAACAGGAGCAGCACAGCTGAAACCAACAAGAGCAATGGCAGCAATGGCAAGTAGAGAGAAAGAGCGAGGCATTTTTATACACAAATATTTATACACAACAAAAAAATGAGGAGAAATCTAAACGACCAGCGTTAGGGGATGATGAGGATGTTTTTTTATGAAAGAAAAAGGATTTGTATAATGATTAGCAACCTGGTAATCCCTCCCTCTATTTATATGTTTTTTTTTTGAAAATGGTGTCAAATAAAACGCGTGTAACTTTGTAAATTAGAGGCCCAATAAGATCGCCCTTCAGGAACTCATTTCACAAAAGCATTTTCTGGCATTGATTTTATAAAATCCGAAGTAGGAAAGCATTGACCATCGTACAATAAGCTCCCTGTCCAAATAGACCTGTTCCGTAACCCGGCTTCTGGCACCAAAAGGGTACCATTACACTATGGATACGGCCCCCTTCTAATATTACGATAAAAAAAACACACACAATTGACAACACTTGAACTTGAAAACGTCATTAAAGTAACAGTTGTTTCTTTATGTAAAATAAGGAGTAATAAAAGTCTTGTTCGATTATTAGCTTAGTAAAAACTTATATCATTTTGATTATTGTTTTATAGCCTTTTCATTCAGGAGTAAAATCCAAAATGTCTCTATGT
>VCJE01002953.1:4797-22935 GCA_024140265.1 Backusella liffmaniae | reverse complement strand
AAAAAAAAAAAGGTGACACAGAATTAAGCTCTTTGGGATTTCAATAGCAACCAATCCAATTATGGAAGCTTTTGGTAATGCAAAAACGTCACGTAATGATAACAGTTCAAGATTTGGTAAATATATCGAAATTCAATTCGATAAGGGTATCAATATTGTCGGTGCAAAAATAAGAACATACCTTTTGGAAAGATCGCGTCTTGTATTTCAACCGGAAATTGAAAGGAACTATCACATTTTTTATCAGGTAGGATCGGACATAAAATAAATAAAAAATGAGCTTACTTATTTGAAATAATCGTTTTTTAGCTTTGTGCTGGTGTGCCATCAAAAGAAAAAAAAGACTTTGAACTTGGCGATTATAGCAGCTTTAACTATCTAAACCAAAGTGGTGTAGGTGAAATACCTGGTGTTGATGATGCAGAGGAATTTGAGGTGACACAGAAAGCTCTTTCTACGGTTGGGCTGTCAGTGGATTTACAGTGGAAAATATTCAAAGTATTGGCAGCACTCCTCCACATAGGTAATATCAACATCACAGGCCGTGGAGATGCCATGGTATCTGATGAAGATACTGCTCTTTCAACTGCATCGCGATTGTTGGGCATCAACAAGGCTGAGTTTAGAAAGTGGATTGTTCGTAAACAGATCATCACACGCTCCGAAAAAATTGTCACCAACCTAAGCCCGACTCAAGCACACGTAGTAAAGGATTCAGTTGCAAAGTACATTTATTCAAGTCTATTCGATTGGTTGGTTGAAGTGGTAAATGAGAGTCTTTCATGCTCAGACGAAGATAGTGTCGAAAATTTCATTGGTGTTCT
Source organism: Backusella liffmaniae (assembly GCA_024140265.1). Lineage (NCBI taxonomy): Eukaryota > Fungi > Mucoromycota > Mucoromycetes > Mucorales > Backusellaceae > Backusella > Backusella liffmaniae. The sequence continues at coordinate 22,111 of VCJE01002953.1, read as the reverse complement.
TGATATTTATGGTTTCGAGCATTTCAAGAAAAATTCGTTTGAACAATTCTGTATTAATTATGCAAATGAAAAACTCCAACAGCAGGTAAATATTCTACTTTTTTTTTTTCAATATGGAAAATGAAATGGAGAGATATTAATTTTAATATCTTTAGTTCAACAAACATGTTTTCAAACTGGAACAAGAAGAGTATATGCATGAAAAGATCAACTGGACGTTCATTGAATTTAGTGATAACCAAAGGTGTATTGAAATGATTGAGGGTAAACTAGGTATTCTTTCACTTCTAGATGAGGTATAAAAAATAGTTATAAAGATATGGTTATTAAAAAGTGAGAGGGTTCTAATAACAATATTCTATTATTAGGAATCACGCTTACCTGCAGGAACTGATCAAGGATTTTGCCAAAAGCTGTATGACAACTTTATAAAACCTGAGTATAAAAACTACTTTAAAAAACCTCGTTTCTCTGAAGCAGCTTTCACTGTATGCCATTATGCTCATGATGTCCAGTACGAAGCTGAAAATTTCTTGGAAAAGAACAAGGATTCTGTACCAGATGAACACCTTCAATTGTTGCAACGTTCCGAATTCAAGTTTTTGGATGAAGTTCTGTCAAAATCATCAGATGATGTACCTACTCCTACAGTAAGTACATTCAGGCATGCACGAAAAGGGGGGAAAATAAACGTAATATAAAATAGGATAAGAAGAGAAAGAGTATGATATCAAGAAAACCAACTCTTGGATATATCTTTAAGGTAATTGACATAGATAATTGTATTTCGTTATATCACCACTAACAGGTCCATTTATAGAACTCTTTGATCAGTTTGATGGATACAATTGGAGAAACTAACGTTCACTATATACGTTGTATTAAACCAAACGAGGCCAAGGTAGCATGGGAGTTCGAAGCACCAATGGTACTTGCACAACTTCGTGCGTGTGGTGTTTTAGAGACAATTAGAATTAGTTGCTTGGGTTATCCATCAAGATGGACTTATGAAGAATTTGCAGATCGTTATTATGCCCTTGTTCCTTCCAGTTATTGGGATCCCAAAGCAAACCCAGATGTGAAAGTGTTGTGCCAAGCTATTCTAGACAAATGTATCACAGATACGGACAAATACCAAATGGGAGAAACGAAAATCTTTTTCCGCGCTGGACAGGTAAATATTAATAGATAAAGTATATTCTATGTTCTAAACCTTTTTTTTTTTTAATTTTTCGACTTAGCTGGCTTATCTCGAAAAATTGCGTGCTGATAGATTTGATGAATGCGCAACTGTTCTTCAAAAGAATATCCGCAGATTCATTTATCGTCACAGATATCTTCGCACACAGAAAGCAATTCTTGGACTTCAGTGCCTTGTACGTCAAAAATTGGCTAAAAATGAATTACATTTGCTTCAAAAAGAAAAGGCTGCTTTGCTTATTCAAACACAATTCCGTCGATTCTCCGCTCGTAAAGAATATGTGGCCAAAATGGATATTATTCTTAAGCTCCAGAGAGGTATGTTATCAAAATAAATTAAAGAGCGAGAACTAAATCTTATTTATCTGCTTGTTTAGTTACTCGAGCTCGCAATGGTCGTACTGAATTTAAAAACCTCAAAGAGAATAATGCTGCCATCAAAATTCAGAAATACGTTAGGGGAATGTAAGTAATTTACCAAAGTTAAAACCGTCATCTAAGCACTTTTTTTTTTTTTGAAATTAGGCTGGCACGAAAATGGTATAACAACCAGATAAACCATATCGTATTCATACAATCCTGTATTCGTCGTTCACTCGCCAAGAAGGAGCTTGTTAAGCTTCGCGTGGAAGCCAAATCTGCCAATCACTTTAAAGAGGTGTCATACAAGCTTGAAAATAAGGTTGTGGAGCTTACACAAACAGTTACAACACTAAAGGGCGAGAAGAAGGAGCTGAATGGCAAGATCAACCATCTTGTAAACCAAATTCAACATATGACTGAAACCCAAGCAAAGATGGAAAAGAAGGCCAAAATGTTTGAAGAAAAGCTTCGCGAAAGCAGTATTCCTCAGTCTGACTACTTGGCACTTCAAAAGGAAGTTGAATCTTATAAGTCAAAGCATGAACTTGCACTTGAGAAAGTAACTGCATTGAATGAAGAGTTAATTACCGTCAAAAAACAACTAGAAACCGAGAAGGAAAGTAGCCAGAACCTTCACAATTCAGTTGAGAATATGAAGAAGCAAGGTGAATCCCGTGCAGCAGATAATAAGGAAGTGACCGACCTCAAGGCGCAAATAGTTGCGCTGAAAACACAATTAGCTAAAGCTATGCACACCTCATCTCGACAAGGTTCATTACCTCCAAGTAAAAACAGCAGTAACCGAGCCTTATCACCCGGAAATAATAGACATCATCCTATTCGTATCGATTCTAATGAAATCGATGATACCAAGACTAGAGTAACTAGACGAAACAGTGTTCTGACAAATAGAAAGACACGCCGTAACAGCTCGGCTGAAGTCACTGGAAACGTACCAAAATCTTCGATTGATCAAATTCGTTTGGCTGAAGAGCTTGGCGGTGGAAAGAACCCTCGTCCAACATCCGTAGGACAATATAATACCATTGCTGGAGGAAAAAGTGGTCATTTGGATCAAATCTCTGATAACCCTGAAGAAGAGGTAAATAGCATTTAAAAATGGAATCGGATGGAGTGTTAACTAATTTTATTTGTAATAGATTAATTCTATATTAAGACAAGAAGAAAGCCTCGAAGAAGAAGTTTTGGAGGGCTTGATTAAAACACTAAAGGCCCCATTGCCAAATAACAAAAATCCATTGTCCGAGAAAGAAGTACTCTTCCCAGCACATTTGATTAGCATGTGTATCAACGATATGTGGCGTATTGGTTACAATAGAGAATCCGAAAATATGCTATTTTCTGTTATGGATACTACTCAAAAATTATGCTTGGTAAGCCGTCAAAAGCAGCTATTTTATTTCAGAAATAACCTATTTTTTAACATGCAATTAATAGAGCTACAGTACTGAAGAGGCAATCGTACCATGTGCATTTTGGTTAAGTAACATCCATGAGCTTTTATCCCTGGTTGTGATTTCAGAAAATCTAATCGAGGAGGATATGCAGAAGAGAGGGCATTCTATTGGATGGCATGAATTTGAGAAGCTGTCCCAGACAATCAAGTTTGAAATGCAATGTCTTGAAGATAATATATTCCATGTATGGATGAAGGAAATCAAGAAATGCTTTAGCCGAATGGTGATACCTGCCGTTATTGAGAGTCAATCTCTTCCTGGGTTCATTACAAATGATTCCGGAAGATTCTTTAACAAATTACTATTAGGAAATGCCGGACCGAGCCATAACATGGATGACCTCTTGGGTTTCTTGAACAAAATTTATCGAGTGATGAAGGGCTACTTTTTGGAGCAGTCAATTATTACCCAGGTCTTGACAGAGCTGCTTAAAATGACAGGTGTCATGGCTTTTAACGATCTTTTGATGAGAAGAAACTTTGCTTCATGGAAGAGAGGTAAAAAATTGCCAATATTAAACTTTTATATGGATTATTGACTTTATAAATTTTAAAAGCTATGCAAATCCAGTACAACATCACACGCATCGAAGAATGGTGTAAGAGCCACGAAGTCCCTGAAGGAACACTCCAACTTGAACATTTAATGCAGGCAACTAAATTACTTCAATTTAAGAAGGCTACATTGGAAGACATTGAAAATATCTACGATGTATGCTGGATATTATCACCAACCCAGATTCAAAAGCTTATCTCGCAATATCACGTTGCAGATTATGAAAACCCTATCCGCCCAGAGATTCTCCGTGCTGTAGCTGCAAGAGTTGTCAGTGGTGATAAGAGCGATGTTTTGTTGTTGGATTCAGTTTTCATTGAAGATACAACAGTTCCTTACGAAATCCCAGGACCTCGAGAAGTGACCACTGAGCTCTATCTCCCAGCATGGGTGAGTGTAAAAGAAAATAGATTTTTAATTTCTCATGGTTACTAACTTTAGTTTGTATAGTTGAGCTTGAAACGTATCCGTCGCTTAGCCTTACTTGAAGAGGCTCTCCATGATAAGAAAACTGGCGCGGTAACCTCAAATGATGTTATTGCTGAAGAACCTTTGGAAATTACTGAATCTACTTGAATGAACTCATGACCCACCACTAATATTTTAATTTAGAAATTACAATTATAGCCAACAAATACTCTATGTCTCATACATTCATATACATAATCAATAAAACACACACACACACATTTACATTATATTTACTTCATCTTTATTTTCAATTCATGCTATTTTGGAATATATTTATAAACAATTGGGAAAGGAATAGCCCCTAAGTTTTACACAACCACTTCCATCAATTCCTCGTCCTCATCTTCATCAGAAGAGCCATCTTCAGGTGGTCCATTGATCGCACTCTGTCTTTCGGCAGTGGACATACGCTCCTTAAACTCTGGTTTCAATTGATAGTTACCTGTATATGGACCTCGTCTATTCAAAATACAAATCTCTCCAAGTATTTCTTTCAAGTATTGACTAGGTTGTTTGGTATGTTCAGCAATACCCTTGAATGACCAGTAAGGATATTTATCAAATGCAACAAACAACATATCCATAAGCTCGTTTCTGGGCATACGTGTTGCCTTTTCTTTGTCTGTTTTTTGTTTTTTTGGGGACTGTAGAGATATTAACTTGATAAACTGGTTGATCACATAATAATAATAATAAGGACTTACAATGAAATCCGAGAAGCTGCTGTTTGGCATATTGCTGCTTGCACCAGGAACAAATACAGGTTGGTTGTTATGACCAAGTACTTGTACAGTTCTTTGAGGTGTACCGGCTTCTCTAACACGCTTCTTCATGATATTTCTATAAGATCGAAGCTGTATAGGCGTTGCTGAGCATTCATGGTGAACAGTTCCGCTTAAAGCCTTTCCACTGTTACTGTCCTCAGCGAACACAAACTTGTTTTGAACTTCTCCTGGTAATATCGAAATGTTATACTCTCCTGGGACGCTCTCTGTTGCTTCACCGTCAGGTAAAATCAAAGATATCTATTGTAAGCAGGTATTGTTAATTATTTGAAAGCTATTTAAAATAATAAATCATACAGCACTACTGCGGTCAGGAGGTTGTCTAAAAGCAGAATAATGAAAAGTTAAAGACTTATTGCTCGTGTTTTCTTGTTTTCCATCCTCTTTGTGGTAAAACTTACTGGCTATAAATTCGAACACTTCCCAGATTTACATTTTCCTGGTCAATGCTATTCCACTTGTCAGCAAGAAACTTTGGGATCTATTCAAGTAAGGTAAGCAACAAAAGAAAATAGGTTAATCTGCTCAACAACATTGTACGAAGGAATCTTTACTTTTACAAGCCAGACTTTAGTCTCCAAGTCATCTAATTTGAGGTCTTCAGCATCGTCCTCATCGACTACTTCGTCAAGAGATCCAGGATCGTCTTCGAATAAAGCGTCCACGTCGTTCGTATCAGACATGATAAAAAATATAACTTGTAAGAAAGAAGAACCTACTTTGCTGTTTTTTCTTTGACAAAGGATTTAAATTTATCGAATTTCAAAGTCACACAGTGAGCAAACAAATCACCAGCTGACCTATTTCTTCAAAGCAATCGGCATAATTAAGTTTGTCACTTTGGAAAATCCAGATTATCTATCAAAATAAAAAATGCTAAATGGAGATCTTTGGCTCCTGTATCAAGACGGGAGATAGTAAGACATTCAGAGTCGTGATATCACTGGAGTCATTAATACCATAATTAAAGGGTGCGGATCATTGGAATGCTCCACTGGATATTGCCAATTTAGTATGATATATAGAGAAGAACTTTTATTAAACTATTAAACATTAACTATTATGCGTGAAGACGAAGCCATTGTTCAGGATCTTCAATTCCAACCAACTTTTCAATACAGTCCATTACTTCATGTAGCTCTCCACAGAACTTATAAGAATTAACTGCATAAGCACAGTAACTTGGAAATGTTTTACGATTGATTTCTTCTGGGTAAGTTGAGATAGCATTTCTTAGCTTCTTTGAGAACCTTTTGCTTTCTTCTAAAGGAGATATCATGAACGGTGGCATGGGCATCTTGGAAGCTAAAGTAGCGGCAAGTAATTTCATCATGGTAAGAACAGAGGCCAAATGCTCCATCCTTTCTTCTTTGATAACACTAATTAACCCACGCTGCCATGATTTGTTTACAAAACGAGAAGCATAGGACATACTCTCCAAGAGGTCAGCCATATTATCTACCTTTTCGACCAACTTGGAATACGTTTCCAAGGGAAATTTACCACGAAGAGGAGGCTCTATTTTTGTCATGTTCAAGTAGGTTCGTTCGTCTGCAATCTGTCTTCGAATACCAACTGCCAACTTGTTGAAATCATGTTCTTGTCGTTCAGTAAGCTGGTCATTAAGAGTACACCCTATCAGTAGATCGCCTACTAATATTCCGTAAACCTTACTCATATCGTGGATGGTCTTTGAAATACGCTTTCGAAGTTCAACGCGACCAGTGACTGGCCGGGGATATATGGTTAATATGGCAGCAGCTATTACACCGATAACAACCAGTAGAATGCCCTTTTTATGAAATTTTTATGTAAGAATCAATGGTTATCTTTTTCTTTATAAATCTTTTCCCATTTACCTTTCCAGCTACTATTTCAACGCTATCATATCCTGTGGTTCCACTGACTTTGTACTGATATTCAGTACAGAGTACCTATTATTTTCAACACACACTTTTGTTAGCTAAAGGTACCACCTACCATTTTACTAAACAACGCATTACCAGAAAAAGAGTTATTTGGGTCGTGATGGCAAAAATATCCAATGTTTTACTTGTGAAGAAGAGGTAGTAAAATGGTATCATCACAAAAAATGACAAAACACCCAAACCGTACGGGTTACCTCGACAAATTTCCCATACAACGATACCAAGCACCCCTCCTAAAACTGTTCCTATCACTCGTAGAAATACTCTGTATGAAAAGTATTATTGTTAGAGCTATAGTCATTATCAAACAAACCAGTACATTCACTTACGTTGTAAAAAACATGCCTGCAAGAGGAATCATCCATGTCATTTGCGAATTAGTAGACCAGGCACCTTGCCATTGAAAAAACCAATTTGCGCTTTGTGGAAGTAATGCCATTAATGAAAGTAAAACAAAACCAGCAGAACATTTCAATGAAAAAACCACTTCCATACTCTGGCACCATTTAAAGATTCTATAGACATGGTAGAAGAAGCGCTCCAAAATAGTTTCAGGAGGGTTTACATCCGGATCCCTAGGATATATGATGCCTCTTTGGTCGCATGATCCCACTAGATCAGTGTCATCCGAAAATTCTCTGGAACCAGTTTCCACCATGGTTTGGGACACAGTCATATCAAAGCTTCCTGTGTTTTTCGCAGACCTTCCTGGATCGGCTGAACCACTCGAGAGATTTACACCAACAGTTGGATTTATACCATTTGAACGGAACCACTTTTGAAAAGAGAGCTTTGGAAACCAGACTCGACATGTCTTCCGAGTCGTGTCGACTTCTTCAATAAACTTGACCAATGAATGAAGCTTGTTTGCAAATTCCAAGATACTAAAATGAAACAAAAGGATATTCTGTACAGGACCTTCAAACTGTTCTTGATACTCTTTAATAGAAAGATTAGAAAGCATATACGATGTAAGTTTCGACTTCTCTTCGAATCTGGCAATGTCATTTTCCAATCTTTGAGTCAAATGTTGACACGTTTCCAAATTGAGATCGTCTGTCTTATTTTTAAATCTTGATAATGAAATACGGGGAAAGGGCCAAAAGATTGTACTTTTCCAAGAACGCGGAGACGCGCTGTATTTCATAATAGTGTCACTACAGTCAGATAGAGTAGAAACACAAGTCTTTGATAGTTCCAGTGATACTATTCTCATCTCTTCAACAATGACCAAAAGCTCCCTTTTTTTATCCACCTCCTTCGGTTCCTTGCTTTCAAATGGATCGCTCATTTCTTTTAACAGTTCTGACTTGATCACTTGGCTTAATCCAATTCCATGAAGAGGCAAACGCATATCTTTGGTAATCGTTGCCATTTTGCACATATCTCTATGGGACAATTTGTTGTAAACAAGCTCGCGTTCCACTTCACGCTTGGAATCGAGTAATTTAAAAATACTATTTCGAAGTCTTGCATGCATTAAAGATAGTGAAGCTGGTACCTCGGATGAAGTCGACAAAAATGCATTCGAGTGCTCTTGAAAAAAACTATTATAATCTTTAAGAGTTCCACTGAGTATACCCAAAAATTTTGAGACACTATCTTCAGGCCAAAGAAAAACATCAACAGCTAATGAGATGGCACAAGAGGTAGAAAGTGGCGTTAAAAAGGTATACTATGTATATTGCGTTAATAACTAAATTGGCATAGGTTGTTTTATTGTGTCTTTTATTTTACAAAATAAATAAATAACTTACTATAATGGCAGGCTGAAAACCTAGTGTAATTGATGCTTGGGTAAGAGAGAACTATTAAATAGTTGGAAAGGGTTAGGGAGCGTAAAATACTACCATAAAAGAAAGACTTACATTAATGATCATACATCCAAAAATGACAGGGAAATTAGCTAATTTTAATTTGTATTCAGTGACAAGTTAGCATTAATGCTGTAAATTTTTATAATACATCACTTTTACCTTGTGCAAACTTGGTTCGGAGATAGGTCAAGCCAAAAACCCCTATCAACATAAATATAGCTAAAACAGCGCTTGAATTTGGCTGGACTGGATTGGGATTATTAGGGTCTCGTGCAAGGTTCGCCAAATACATCGCTAATACAGGCTGTTATGAAAACTTCTTGTACGATTTACCAATCTTTTTACTTACTTAAAAAGCACCATGCAGCACTGCATAAAGCTGTAAATGCATTATAAATACAAGCCTACATATGTATCAAGTAAACATCTAGATTTGTAATAATTGTTTGATCTGATATTATACCTCTGCCTGTACGCCTTTTTTAAATCAAACAAAACATAATAAATGAGATATATGTACGCAATCATGAATACATTTTTAAACAGATTTTTATCGCAACCTACCAATTGGCCTCACAGGAAAAGAGAATATAGTTCCAATAGGAACTAAAATGGCAGCACCCATTGCATTTCTACACCTTCCATTAAGTACGAAAATAAACGATATTAGTATCGCTATTGACGCTTTAACTGATACACGTAAAAGTGGCAATGGTGGTATTTTTTCTTTAATAATATCGAGTGTACTTTTCTTTTGTGATGGTATATTGCTCATATTTTGGATGGTGCTTTCAGAAGAGTATCGAATATCATTTTTGTTGGTATTTTTTTCAAAGTTATTGTTTTCACCGGTGGATGAAAACGCGGGATCAAACTGATCTTGATTTGTGTACCCGTCTGAAGACTCTCTTTCGGGCAACTGCTTTGATAAGCCAGTTTCTTCCATAATATTAAACAGTAGTAAATAAAACTAGAGGGTCTATGAAGAGTAGTAAACAAATGGGAAATAAAAGGAAACAATTGAAACAAAGATTAAATAAAGTTCTAGGTCTAAGATTCTATATTCGTGGCTGGCGCATATCTACAGTTTTATTGGCTGCGCCTTAAAAGTGCCATCTGAAGCATTTCATTTCCCATGCTGTAATTTAAATGGTTATCACTAATAAATGAATTTCTATTGTAGCACTTCAAAGAGAGAGAAAAAAGGAATCAGCTAGAAAAAAATACAATGATGCGATTTTATTACTATTTTTCCGTTGTGAAGTTATACAATAAAGTGGACGATGACGCCAATTATAAATATTTCCAATTAATAGAGATGTCATATATTCTGATACCAAAATTAAGTTTCTCCGGGAAGATTTGTAATTTCTGATTAATTTATTTTGAGTATATTGCTCTACTTTTGAAAATTTCTTTTGTAGCTTTCAGTTGAAAATGCAGCGAAAAGATGTTACCTTTTGTATAAATATGGTTAGTATTGCCCGAAACATCATGTTTACGGTGTTAAAGATACCCTCTGTTACTCGGGATATATGGTTTGCTTACGCTTGCGACACATTTCTCAGCTAAGATTTGTAATATATGATTATTGAAGTGGAGGACCTATAAATAAAAGGCATTACATAATGGGTGTTTTCTTGATCGTATTATACATGGACCATCAGTCTTTTAGTAAAGGTTACATAACATAAATAGCAAGATATTTTACCAGTAGTGTGGATAGAAAGGTGATATGAAGAACTAAGGACTTATTCATAAAAATTCGTTTACGTATATGAGACAAATATATAATGTTCCGTTGTTTTATCGTTGATTTTGACCTGTATATATTGTTTATTGGTTTCGGTATGTCATTTTAAACAATTGTAAAAGTCGTACAAAACAAGCCTCAAAATCAAGTTACATGTTAAATAGCTGACATTCCACGTTTTCAAAAGACCCACAAATTTATTTTGGATAAAAGTATTGCTATATATATACGAATGAATACTAATAAAGTCAATAGAAATTTTGCTCTATGTGCAATATAAGTTGATATTATCAAGTAAGATAATATACCTGCGTATCATGTGTCTATAGTTGAAAATTTATTCAATTATTTCTGAATAGAGGCTGTGTATACGGGACGAATATTTTGACCAATAGCTCTCCTTTATTCTTTAATTTGCTATTCATCTGATACGTATATTGATGGTCACTGGTTGTATTGTCCTTTTTGTTCATTTTTCTTTAATAAACAAATAAAGCAACACATACCAATGTATAACACTCTCGCTGGTAAATTGATTTGGAAGCAATTGTATTCAGAGATTATTCCAGGCTTTAATATTCACACGTAATTGCATGTTTGTTTATAATGTTTTCTTTACAGCAAATTGGGTGATATTAAACAACGTGGTAGATAATATGTATGGGTGAAGTCATTTAAAGACATTTTGATAGTACTTCATTGAACTCATCATACTCCATTATAAACTATAAAATACAGCAATGTATATTAGTGTCAGATTGGATGGTGATTAAGACATAAAGAAATACTAATATTTTTTATTTGTTTATAGAGTACAAAGATAATATTATAATTAAAAAAAAAAGAACGTTAATTAATTAATAGGTGGTACATTTGAATTAAACATATAAGAGAAGCCATTGTTCAGGATCTTCCACACCGACGAGTTCCTCAACACATTCCAGTACATCATGGAGTTCGCCACAGAATTTATAAGAATTCACTGCGTAGGCACAATAGCTAGGGAATGTTTCGTTGTTAATTTCTCTCGGATAGGTGGGAATGGCGGCTCTTAGTCTTTCAGCAAATCTCTTTCTTTCATCCAAAGGTGACATCATAAACGGAGGCATTGCCATTTTAGAAGCTAAGGTTGACGAAAGTAGTTTCATCATTGAGAGTACAGACGCAAGGTGCTCCATTCTTTCTTCTCTTATTACATCCTTCAAGGTTCGCTGCCATGATCTATCAACAGAACGGGATGCATAAGCCATGCCTTCTAAAAGATCAGCCATATTCTCTACTTTTTCGACCAATCTCGTATACGTGTCCAAAGGAAATTTACCACGGAGAGGAGGTTCCAACTTTGATAATTTCAGATAAGTCCTTTCGTCTGCAATTTGTCTTCGGATACCCAATACGAGTTTTCTAAATGCTTTTCTCTGACGGTCCGTAGGTTCATGTCTTGTTCTACTATTTGTCATCAAATCCCCTACTAAAATTCCATATAGTTTACTTAAATCATGGATGGTTTTTGATATACGCTTTCGAAGTTCGACACGACCAGTCACTGGTCTAGGGATCATTGATAATATGGCGGCAGCCAATACACCAATTACTACCAGAAACATACGCTGTTTATATCTTATGTTAGTAAGCTCCCTCATATCTTGATGTAAATAGTTTATGTACCTTTCCTGCGACTAATTCAACCGAATCATAACCTGTAGTTCCTCCTACAACGTATTGATATTCGTAGCAGATAACCTATTTTTTTTTTTGAAAAAAATAATGAATACAAAAAATATGCACAAGATAAAGTATTTGACTAAGGATCGCTATTGCAATATTTACCAAAAGAAGTGTCACTTTGGTCATGATGGCTACAATATTTAATACTTGACTTGTAAAGAAAAGATAATATAATGGCATCATCAAGAAGAAAGTAAGAATAACCAAACCATAAGGGTTTCCACGGGTAATTTCCCATACAACGATGCCAAGAACACCACCCAATACCGTTCCTGCCACACGTAGAATGATTCTAATGATTGTAAAAATAATATGTTTGCCATGCCTCTTTTTTTCTTTTTCTATTTTACTATTCCTATATAAATCTTACGTCAGAAAGAACATTCCTGCGATAGGAATCATCCACATCATCAAAGTAATCGTAGCCCATTGACCTCTCCATTGGAAAAACCAGACCGAGCTTTGAGGGAAAAAAGCTGGTAATGAAAGCAATACAAAACCGGTAGCGCATTTCAGAGAAAATATAGTTTCCATGCTTTGGAACCATTCAAACATTTTATGTAAATTGTAAAAGAAACGTTCTGTAGCAGTCTCGGGAGGATTTACATCGGGATCTCTAGGGTATATGGTACCCCTTTGGTTCCTTGACCCAACCAAATTAGCCTCCTCTGCAAATTCGTTGGGGTTCGTGTTGGTCATGGTCTTGGATAACGATAGATCATTACCTCCTGTAGTTGCACCGTTCGAACCTGGTCCACCTGTATTGCTGGATATATTTACGCCAATATTAGGATTCACATCCCCTGAACGAAACCATTTCTTTAAAGAAAGTCGTGGAAACCAAAGTCGACGACGAGTACGACTGGTGTCAATATTTTCCACACATGCAACAAGGGACCGAAGTTGGTTTGCGTGCTGCAAAATACTGTAATGAAACAAAAGAATATTTTGAACAGGTCCCACGAATTGTTGTTTGTAGTCTTCAGTAGAATGACCAGTTGAGAGGAGATAAGATGTATGCTTCGACTTTTCTTCGAATCTGCCAATGGCAATATCCAAACGCTCGGACAAACGTTCAGGATTCTCTGAGTCTGAATTATCGGGCGCCTTTCTGTAGTCCGAAATGAAAATACGGGGGAAGGGCCAAAGTAGGGTACTCTTCCAAGTTCGAGCGGGTACACAGTATTTCATAAGGCGGTTGTTGCACTCTGAGAGTGTCATAACACATGTATCAGATAATTCTTGAGTAACAGATTTCATTTCTCTCACAGTTTCCATCAATTCTCTTCGTTCGTCATTGGTATCACATTCTTTTGAATCAAAAAGGTTGGTCTTTTCCTGCAATCGTTCGGACTTCATTAATTGACTTAGACCAATACCGTGGAGTGGTAAACGCATCATCTTAACTAATCGGGTAATGCTACTAACATCATCATGCGAGAGTTTATTGAGAATAACCTCACGTTGTAATTCACGTTTAGCATCAATCAATTTTAGAACACTATTTTGTAATCGTGAATGCAGTGTTGGTAAAGAAGGTGTTACTTCGGAGGATGTAGATAAGAATGCATTTGAATGCTCCTCGAAAAAGCTGTTCAATTCTTTGAGAGTTCCACCGAGTAGACCGAGATATTTAGTAAGACTGTCTTCAGGCCAGAGAAAAATGTCGACGCCTAAAGCAAGTGCACTGGCGGTAGCAATAGGTTTTAAGAATGTATACTAGTAATAAGAAAAAAAGTGGTCTGTATTGATTCTATTATGGTCACACACAATGAAAATGTATGCATTACAACTTACTATAATGACAGGCTGAAAACCAGGTGTAACGGATGCTTGAGTGAGTGAAAACTATTATAAGAGTTAGATCGGATACAACACAAAGAGGATGGGAAGGTTAAAAACTTACACCGACAATCATACTTGCAAATATAGTAGCAAAATTGGCTAAAGGAGAAAAGCGCAAAAGTCGTTCAGCAAAGGATAGGATGGAATTTTACACAATAATTATTTACCTTGAGCGAACTTTGTTCGGACATAGGTTAGTCCGAAAACTCCAATTAGCGTAAATATTGCTAAAACGGCGCTTGAGCTTGGCTGAACGGGAATAGGGTTACCGGGATCACGGGCAAGATTTGCGAGGTACATTGCTAATGTAAACAGATCAATATCATCTTGAATCAACCAAGTTTTTTTATTTTATTTTATATTTACCTAAAAAACTCCATGCAGCACCGCATAAAGCAGCTAATAAACTTTCAACCGTAGACTAAAAAATTAATTAATGGCACTGTAAGTACGAAATGTTTTGCTCATAAATATGCCTTATCGTGATCTACCTCAATCTGTACACCTATTACATGAAGCAAAAACACACAAAAGAAATAACACTTGTATTAATAAAGAATGGTCTTTTTTTTTTATCTGCTTAAATAGTTTGCGACTAAAACATACCTATGGTTCGTATAGGAAAGTTAAGCAAAGTACCAATGGGCACAAGAATGGCAGCACCGCCCATAGCTGTTCTGCACCTGGTTTCGAATACGAAAAGAAGTGCTATTAATATCGCTATAGATGATTTGATAACAATGCGCAATAAAGGGAGTGGTGGTATCTTGCTTTTGATTTTTTCGAAAAATCCTTTTTTGGATACAGGAGCATCTCCTGAAGGTATATTAAAAGGCGGATCTTGCGGAGGGATCTTTGTTGTAGCTTTGTTTAAGCTGCTGCTACTACCATTGCTGATAGACCCAAAACTAGAGGCAGCGTGGCTTTCTTTTAGATGTTCATCGTTTGAATCTCTCCTAGATGATTGATCGGATAACTCAATCACTTCTTTCATTGATGGGTAAGCAAAAATGCAAAAGAAATGATTAAAAAAGGGAAAAAAGAAAAAGAGAGAAGAAAGTAAACGTTTGAAACAGCTCTTTAAATAGAACTCTCAAAATTTGAATCTCTTCTGGTTTGGGTTTCATTAGCTGCGTTGATGCCGGTATTTTAAAATCCGTTTAATTTTCTTACAGATCAAAAATACTAATTGCTTAAAAGGAATAGGCATGTAATATTACAAATTTATTTAACTTTACTTAATACATAATAAATAGTTTATAAGCGTGCTTTTACGGTTTCATTCTTTACCCAATCCTTTACTTGGCGTCTAAGAATCTTTCCACTAGGGCTCTTGGGAATAGCATCAACAAAGACGACGCCACCGCGGAGTTTCTTATAGTTGGTCACATTGGCAGCAACAAAATCTTCAATAGCCTTTGCGGTCTTTGCACTTTTCTCGATTCCAGGTTGAAGAACAATGTAAGCGCGGGGAAGTTCAGTGGCTTGGTTGTTATCATAGATACCGACAACACAACAGTCAGCAATATCATAGTTACTCATCAAAAGTGCTTCAAGCTCTAAATGTACGTAGATAAAAAATTAACGCCGGCAAAAAAAAAGGGTAAAGGATGCAAAATGCACACGCAAGGAAAAAAAAAAGAAGAGCTTCTTACCTGCAGGAGCGACTTGGAAGCCCTTAAACTTGATCAATTCTTTGATACGGTCGACAATAGCGAATTCACCAGTTTTTGGATCGTATTTACCAACATCACCAGTGCGCATCCAACCATCAGCAGTGAAAGTCTCTGCATTTGCTTTTGGATTATTAAGGTAACCCTTCATCACACTGGGTCCACGGAATAGAAGTTCACCCTCTTGGTTATCTCCCACCTCTGAAAAAAAAGGATAAAGTTAATACCCGAAAAAACATGTTGATTTATTTATTTATGTTACACTCACCATTGTTTTCAGCATCAACAATCTTGCATTCCATATTTGAAACTAAGATGCCGATAGATCCTTTTATGCAAAATGTCTAAGTAATTTCATTTTTGACACATCTATCACTATTTACCTGGAACGCCTTCTTCTAATTTTTGTGTGATCACACCGGAAGTAGTCTCTGTCATACCATAACTACAAATGATATAAGTCCCAAGAAAACTAACACTCACTAAAATAACAAATCTTACCCTTGCTTGAGTTTAGCAGGAATACGCTTTGCTAAGGATTCAATGTGCTCTCTACCCAGAGGAGCAGCACCACAGCCCAAAAGTCTAACAGAAGTAAGATTGTATTTTTCGACAATGGGTGATTTGGCAAGATGAACAGCTATAAATCAATTGATGTGAGAAAAACATCCAAAATTTATCACCACCTTTTTTCCCAAAGAAAAAGAAAATTAAAAAAACAAAAACTTACCAACAGGAGGGACGATAGCTGCAATGGTGATCTTGTATTTTTCAATCAACTGACACAACATTTCCAAGTCATATCTTTCCATAATAACAACAGGTGTAACTCTATAAAAGACGTTGAGGATCAAACTAGTCAAACCATATATATGATAGAATGGAAGGAACCCAAGAACCACATCATCATCTTTGGCAGCATTTGGATCAAAGTTGGTAACCTGAAGCACCTGTGCAACAAAGTTCTGGTGACTCAACATCACACCCTTAGCAAGACCAGTGGTTCCGCTAGAATAAGATACAAAGGCGATATCGTCATTGGGCTTGATACCCTGGAGAGGCAAAGAAACGGGTGTCTTGCCAATGATGCTCTTGTAAGGGCGACATCCATCTACTTCCTTGTCACCAAACAAAAAGATACGGTCGGACTGGATACCAAGCTTGGTACAGATCTTACGAAGGACTGGTAATAATTCAGGGACTGTGACGAGTGTACGTGCCTGACAGTTTCCAAGTTGATGCTCAAATTCAGCTAAATAGAGAGGAAAAAGTTAATATCTTGATTTTTTTTTTGTTCGCAATATATTTTTTTCATTGAATCAATAATACCTTCGGTGTAAGCAGGATTACTGCAGATGGAACAAAATATATATTTAAAGGGAAAAAAATAACGCAAAAGTTGAGTTTAATGGATCAAATAGCTGGTTACACAATGCATATACTTACCCAGGAGAGATGGTAACTTTAGCGGCAAGCAACGAGAGAACCAAAATAACATGGTCGAGTTGATTGGGTGCAAAGACGGCGACAGTGTCTCCGGGCTTCAAGCCAACGTTCTCTTGCCAGCCAGTTCCAAGAAGTCTCGACTGTTCCTTAATGGTATTCCAAGAAAGTGACTTTCCTGTAGCTCCTTCGATAACAATAGGTGCATTGAGATCTCTGCTGGTATTGAATTCGTTTGGAGATACGAGGAATGAGTAAAGATCGATATCGGGAAT